>LTAE01005001.1:19959-43289 GCA_001647135.1 Pontederia paniculata | reverse complement strand
AGTAGAACCTAATTCTCTTGAGAAAGATTAAAAACCTAAATTGATTTATTAAAACTCAGAATTCTCTTATTTATTCATCCAAGTCCAGTGCTCAAGTCATCATTCTGACACTTAATTGTTATATCTTTACCATTATTTAATCTTTGTTTTTATAATCAATCAATTCATCAAAACCAATGTACCCCTCTCATTAAAATATTGTGTTAGATATTGATAGAATAAATTCCTCGTGGGATCGATACTCAACTCACCGTTGAACTATTACTTGATACGACTAGTGCACTTGCTAGCAATTTTATATGCATAATTAACACGCATCAACCGTAAATCGGGATACTCAGAGGTTCTCTTAACTCAATATCATGACTTATGACCCGTAACCAGTGATCACAGGTCATGACAAATGTGGTGACTGCTCACACTTCCCCTGTCGACCCCATTATAAACTCCTACGACTCATGATGAAGCTCGTAACACGTTTGCGTTTCATATTATGGCTCGTGACACATAGTCACGACCCGTGACAATTAATTCTCATCCCTCAAGTTTCACTTTCGAACTCGTAATGGAATGTCACGGCTCGTTAACTTGGATACAAGTAAAAAAGTTGTGGGCGTTACGGGTCTGATAAGTTTAACGGCCTATGATGACTTCCGTTTCGGCCCACTCTACTCTTTCCCATTAGCATCTTGCAGTCTGTGATCTAGGATCTCACGACCCGTGACAAGTCATAGCAGCCCGTGATGACATGGAAAGCATGCTAAGGTGAAGGACTGGATTATTTGAGGCAACCAGAAGCCTAGACAACTCAACCAGAACTCTATGAAGACTCAAGAAAAAGAAAAAAAACTACACTAAAGGGAAGGATTTAGGTAGGATAGTTCTAAGTTATAGTCGTTAGCTTGAGTTTCATTCTAAGCTTTCTCTAGGGATCATAAAGATCAAGGAACTCTGTCATATCATTGGGTTGATGGCCCAAGTAGTGTTTCATCAGAGATCCATTGACATTGAATTTCTATGAGCCATCAAGTGTGGATAACTCTACTGCTCCATAGGGTGATGATTTTACAACTATAAAAGGTCCAGACCACCTAGACTTAAGTTTTCCTGGATAGAGTCTCAACCTGGTGTTAAATAGTAGCACCTTTTGTCCTGGCAGAAATTCAATTTGCTTTAGGTGCATGTCGTGCAATTTTTTAATCCTCTCTTTATAGATTTTACTATTTTCGTAGGCATGGTGTCGGATTTCTTGTAACTCATTCAACTTCAACAATCTCTCACCCCCTGTTGCATCTAAGTCGAAGTTCAGAAACTTGGTCGCCCAATATGCCTTATGTTCAGTCATTCTGTCAGTGCATGCATTTTGCAACATCTAAGCTCTATTTTAGGGCTTGCATGCATTTTGCAACATCTAAGCTTGGGGTTGTTGACGCATGCATTTTGCAACTTATTTTAGGGCTTGCATTAGGCATTATTTTTAGTCATTCTATCAGTGCATGCATCTATTTTCTACTTTATTTGATGGTCTTTGTAGGAAATCACATGGAAAGATGGAAGAAGGATCAAAATCAACTGAATATCGCAAATCAACGTGCTCGGGAAGAAGAAATCAACATCCTGTAGACATCACGGGCCGTGACCACAGATTACGGGTTGTGATGCGTGAGTGTAGCAGCAGCGAAGTCTATAATGGGTCGTGATGTCATATCACAAGCCGCTATGAAGGCTATCGCGACCACGACGCGCTTATCACGACCACATGCCGAAGTGTTGAAGTTACAACTCCAAACCATCACGGGTTGTTACACCTTGTTACGGGCTGTGGAGGGTGATATCACGGAGCGTCACTTCTCATCACGGCATCGACAGAAGCAGCAATTTACGAGTCAAGACACATTACAGGTCGTGAGTACATGTTACGAGCTGTAAGATATGATCTTTTATCCGAGAGCAGAATCTATTTGGCGCCTGAGTTACGGGCCATGAACTATTATTACGGGCCATGACGACATGAGGAACATTGGAAGTACCTTTACGTATGGGTCATGACATACTGTCACGGGCCGTGATGAAGATACGAAGTTTGATATTTTTGAGTTTTGAGATGATCCGACGGCCAGGAAGTTTGGGATTTGATTGGAGACTTTAAATATTGGACTCTATCTTATTCATGAGAATTTGCATAAGTTTTAGTGGACTCTCCTCATCACCGTTGAACGAGGAGCAGATTTGATCCGAGGGTTCATATGTAATGCTGATCCAACCTTAGAAAACCCTAGGTATAAAAGACTTCATCTGCAACCAGGGAGAGGATCTTGGATAATCTTGGAGGCTCAGAATCATATCATATTTCAGATTCTATCCAGAGATCAAAGGAGGAGGCTATGGTGCTGCACAAGAGAAGAACGCCAGAGAACGAAGACTAATCCGAAGGGCTACTGAGAAGTCAGATCATCATATGTTAAGGAGTTATTCGTCGTCTTCTTGACATCCATAGGAGTATCTCTTGTTCCATCCGTCATTGGGACGAATTTTGTAATCATATTCTGAATATTTTGTGTTTAATTTATATTTAGACATTATTGCTACTACAAAACTTTTATAGCTTTCGAGATTTTTAATTGAATTGATTCTTCATGAACATGATTGCTGAGTGTATTGCTTTTCTCCAGTTTTTATTGAATTAATTAGTTGACTATTGACACGTCCTTTGTTAGTTCATAATTGTAGAACTGATTCTTAACTTTCTAGTTGAAGCAAGTTGTGTCCTGCGATTCTGACCCGTTAAGGGCATTGTCGTTTGTGGTCTATTAGGTCAACCCGTTAATGGTGATTTAATAGTCTAGGGAAACAACTTATAGAGTTTTGTATTATCTTCCTGAGGATAGAGGGGTATTTTTTGAATTGTTTGATACAAGATAGTTGAGTTACCCATTAAAGGAATTCATAACTTAGGTTTGGGATTTAATACTTGATTTTCATATCATGTTCGATTGTTGTGCAAGATTTTGATACCCATCTTGAGTTGAGTATTGTCCAGCCCCTAGTTATCATCTCTATATTATTACTATTAATACTTATAATTATATAATATTAGTTTTCTGAAACACCCATCCTGAAATTAATGTTATCTCCTATTAGCCCAGAATTCTGATTAGGTAGTTATATAATTCCTCGTGGGATCGACAACTCTACTCTTACATTTTATTACTTGTTCGACTAGTGCACTTGCTAGCATCTGATTTACCTGTGTCAGCATTTTTTGTCATCAGGCATCCTCTAGTAGCCCCTTTGGACTCTTGACGGATTGGTCCGCCATTTGAAGGAAACTGACATTGACTTCAGCTCTCCATAACCTAGCTTCAGAAAAATAGATTAAGGCATTAGGTTTACACTCGCCCCCAAGTCACATAGGGTCTTTGCACAGTGGTAGTCGCCAATAGTGCAAGGCATCGTGAAGCTTCATGGGTCCTTCATTTTGGGAGGTAGTTGATGTTGATAAATCGCATAACATTGCGGTGTAATATTCACTACCCTTTCAGCTTCTATCTTCCTTTTATGCGTCAAGATGTCCTTCAGAAACTTCGAGTACTTGGGCATATTCTACAATGCTTCATAGAAAGAAAGGTTAATCTGCAATTGTGATGCATGCATTTTCAACATATTTTAGGGCTTGCATTAGGCATTATTCTAAGTCATTTTCACATAGCATGCATCCATTTCTACTTTTATTTGTTTATATTTGTCCAAGTCCAAAATCTACTAATGTTAGTGCTATTTTTGTAGTAAATCACATGGAGAGGTGAAGAAGGATCGCAATCATCTGAATATCACAAAAGGACATCTCAAGAAATCACTCTTGGAAGCCATCACGGGCCGTGACAGCCCATTATGGGCCGTTATGAAGTGGATTTGCCAAGGAAAGTCGATTACGAGCCGTTAATATCGCATCACGACCTGTGTCGAAACTAGTGCATAATTCAACTCACTGGTTATAGGCCATAATGGGACGTTACAGGCCGTTACGGTGGGCATCACGACCGCGACGCGCATATCACGACTAATTTCCAAGGTGTTGCAACTTCAAATCAGATATATCACGGGATGTTACAATATGTTACGAGCCGTGAAGGCTAATATCACGGAGAGTCACTTGTTATCACAGCGTCAGCAGAAGCGATGGATTACGAGTCGAGAATCATTACGGGCCATAAGATATGAAGAATTCAAGAGCAGATGCTATCTTAAGCCCGAGTTACGAGCCATGACAAACTATCATGGGTCGTGATAGTGAGGCACAATAAAGCCATCTATACTTAGGGACTGTGACATTTTGTCAGGGGTCGTGATGAAGGTACGTAGATTTATATTTTCGAGATTTTGAGATGATTTGACAACTAGGAAGTTTGGAATTTGATTGAAGACTTTAAAGAATGGACTCTTAGCATATTTCTGAGGATTTGGATAAGTTTTATTGGACTTTCATCATCATCATTGATCGAAAGAGCAAAATTGATCCAAGGATTCACATGCAACATCATCCAATCCTAAGGAAACCCTAGGATATAGGAGGATCGCATTTTCAACCTGAGAGAGGGGCGAGGGGAATGCGAAAGCTAGGGATGAGAAGAAGATAGAAGAGAATAAAGAGTCATCAACTTGTACCCTGAATGCAAGAGAACAAAGCTTATTCCGAAGGGCTGCTAAGAAGTCAAGATCGTCATCCATTAAGGAGTTGTTCTTCATCTTCTCGACATCCAGAGGAGTAATCTCTTTTCCATACTTTGTTGGGACGAAATCCTTTTTGTAATTGAGATTTATTTTGGATATTTTCTGTTTATTTTGTATTTTTTGAGATTATTGCTACTACAGAATTTATATAGCTTTCGAGACTTTTCATTGAATTGTTTCTTCACGAACATGATTGCTAAGTGCATTGCTTATCTACAGTTTTGATTGAATTAATTAGTTGACTATTGATATGTCCTCTATTAGTTCATAATCTTTGTAGAACTAATTATTGACTTTCTAATTGAAGCTATTTGTGTCCTTCGATTTTGTCCCGTTAAGGGCGTTTTCATTTGTGGTATGTTAGGTCAACCCGTTAAGAGTGGTTTAATAGTCTAGGAAAATATCTTACTATATCTTGTGTTATCTTCCTGAGGATAGATTCATTAAGGGGTATTTTCTGCATTTCTTGATACAAGATAGTTGAGTTACCATTAAGGGAATTCATAACTTTAAGTATGCCTAACCATCTGAGGATTCAATAGTTGATTTCCATCTCACATTCGATTGTTGTGCAAGATTCTGAGCATTCATCTTGAGTTTAGTATTGTTCAGGCCCTAGTCATCATCCTTATATTATTACTAGTATTACTTATACTTATATATTATCCATTTTCCAAAACATCAATCATGAAGTCAATGTTATCTCATATTAGCCCAGAAATCTTATTAGGTAGTTGTATAATTCCTCATGGGATCGGCAACTCTACTCTATCACTTTATTACTTGTTCGACTAGTGCACTTGCTAGCATCTGATTTGTTGTGTTCGCATTTATCCCATCAAGTTTTTGGCGTCATTGCTAGGGAATTATTTTTAACTACCATCTGATTTTAAGCTATTTTGGGATTTTATTTTATGTTACCTTCACTTTTCCTCTAGTGTTGTGTAAGCTTTTCAGGAAGTATCATCGGTACACAACTTGACCTTCAAGCGCACATCATCTACCCTCAATGGCAAAGAAGAAAGCTAATACCAACCAGCAAATTGAGGAGAACAAAGAAGCTGAAATGCAAAACAAAATTCAAAAAGAGGCATCTATGAAGCCTCAACAGAATCAAGAAGACATTCAACCCATGGAACCACTTGCTCTAATCACAAACCTGATAAATTCTATGTTGAAGAAACCCTCCATACACTAGGACCAAATCACCAATTTGGAGAGACTGACGTCAAATTTGTGATAATAGAAAAACAAAAATCCAAATGGCGTCAAGATAGTAAAAGAATTTGAGAGCAATCTTGAAAAGATGGTTGGCCAGTTTATCGCAACAATTGAAAGAAGACTAACAGCAAGACCAACTCATCCAAAATATGGAGTCAGAGCTGCGAGAATTGAAAAACAGAACTGAAAATAATGAAGTGATCCAACAACTCGAGTGTCAACTCAAATTCGATGATCTAGAAGCAAGGCTACATGCATTAGAGAATCAGGTTGCGCAACTGAATTCTCAACATGCTAATTCTGAGAAGCATATCGAGTAGGACTCACCAGTCATCATATGTCCATGCCACTATTCACACCAACGAAGATGGTGGCCAAAAAGAAATTTCCTCAGAAGAACATGAACTACTGAATGGCGTGTCAAGGAGACAAGTGAGTATACAATAGAAGATGGGCAAGTCAGAAGGAGGAGCTGACCTTTGGACTCTCCTATTATACCAGCATCACTGCCTCCAATTCAGACACCAAAATTTTTGCCATTATAGCTCCAGACAACACCAACTAAGGATCTAACAGAGTCGTCAACACAATAATCACCAAGTAAATACAAGGAATTACTGAAGTATAGACCAGCAGCAAACGGGCCGTGTCAATCAGAGATGCGACTTGTGTTCTTCACAGAAACAGCGAGGAGAAGTTGAAAACCCTAACCCACGACCACGTCATCCTTGACGCAGCCCACATGTACAAATTGGCTTAAACGGATTTAACAGGCAATTGGCCGTGTTCTACGGAACGGGGTCGTGTTCTACTGAACACGGGTCGTGTTTCTGCATGGAAACCCTAAATTATTTTTGTTGATCCCTTTGTATCTATATGATTTGGTTGTACTAATTTATTATACTTGATTTGATGAACGGTGTAGGTTTAGGTGTCCTTAAACAAAAATCTAGCTTAATTAATAATATGATTTAAAAGTTGTGATGGTTGTGATGAATTTATGTATGAAGAGGAGCACACCTGGTGAATTGAGAAATTTATCTCTATTGTTATATTAATCGAATTGATGTCCTTCGGAGACTATTGTATTGTTGATGGAAATCTACATGGGTTTAGGGTTGACCCCATGGCCTAGATAGCTATATTGGCACCGGGGATAATCTGAAACTTCAATACATTGATACGACTCACATCGATCGTTAATGAATCTCTTCACTTAAGGCAAGATAAATAGAATGATAAAAGGAGTGACATGAATATATTCAATGAGAAAGATATTGGTATCCCAAGATGGATGTAATTGATATTCTTATCATCAATTGACAAGGATATTGAAAAAAAAATGTTACAAATTAAAGTGGACCTTGAGATTATGAAGGTAATGAATTGTCATCTTGTTCCTCCTTAAATTGTTAATTGTCAAATTATATTCTTTTACATATTGAGAATTTTATTTATGATCTTTACATAGTGAATGTCACAACTCATGGACTCTCCCTTACGAATTCAATTCTGCAGGCAATACATATGCTTAATAGGTGTCAATGACGGTGATGGTGATGCAACTCATGATGGCCTGCTCTGCAATGAATAAGGTCCTGGTTGAGTCTGGAGTCTTATGGAAATGAAATCTGATTATTATTTTGATGTTAGCTTTTTACCGAAACGGATGTAATAAATATTTAGTCTTCTCTATTAGAAAAAGATATTTTAGTCTAAATCGATGGTTTTAAATCATATGAAACAGTCTGTTAGTCGAAGTAGAGTCAATTGAAGTAAGTCCATGTCAAATTTTGTTAGTGGCGAGGTATAATTTTGAGGGCGTTAGATATGGCATCCATGTTGACACAAAAACTTGGTGTTCTGATAGTGTCCTTTCTTTCCCTATTTCATGTAAGAGATTATTTAATCCGAAGCAACAGGCTATGTAAGGGATAACTTTCAGAAAATGTTTAAAGTCGGAGGATGATTAAAAGCTTGTTGTCTCTTTCTTTTTCTTTATCATGGCAAAGATAGATTATCCTTATTTTGAGTTTGCTTGGTGACGAGTTAGTATTGGATAAGAATATTATCAAATTACACTGTTGTAATTTTGTTAATTATTTTATAAGTCAAGTAGTTCCAACATGAGAATTATTTAGCCCAGAATCTTTTTTTTTTCGATTGAACAAATTGTCTTCGATCAAATTAAAATTGCTACGCATTAATTCTTCATTTTTGATGGATAAAGGAGCCGACGCTTAGCATATTTGACGAATGAGTATGTTAACTGTTAAGGAACTTCGCACGAAAAATTATTATTTCAATTATATTACTAAACAGGTGCAAGTTTTTCAGTGAAAAGAGAATATACGACTCCAAATCACCAACTTTCAGCATAGAATAATATTTAGTGTTATCTCCTTGTTCCCCTCTTCTATCAAGCAACTTCTTCCTTCAAATTTTATCTAAGATTCTATTAATTTAATGAGTCGCATATGCCGGTGCGTACAAAGTATTAAGCCCACATGGACCCGGTCTATTCCTGCCGGTTTACTTTCGCAAATTTAGACCGTTCTATTGGTGCTAGTTCATATTTTAAAAAATCGCAAAATTGTACCAATTTATTGGTGCCGGTTCAGGCTAATACTTCTAGTAATTAAAAAAGAAAAAACCCTTCACCAGCGTATTTTAAATAGTTATTAAACGTAATAAGTTGTTTTCCCCCTTCCTTCTTTGATATAACAAAAACTATTAAAACAGCCAACAATTATAACAAGACGAATCTTTAGATTTTGTTGGTTTTTTCACTTCTAAATAAAATCAATAACGCTTCAGAAATACCCACCAACCTAACGATATATTTTAATCACAAGAAACGAGTTTATAAAGAAGCAAAGTTGCCACTGAATGAATTTTTTATTTTCTAACTATTTCTTTGCCAAACGACACTTGCCATTTATCGCAAGTATATCTCTATTATACAAGTAACATACAAAAGATAACTATCACCCGAAAAGAAACTTACAAATGATAACATGTCGCAAAAACAACACCAGCTGGGTTTAACAGATCGGTCAGTTCAGCTAAAAGGATGTCAGAAACAGGGCTATCCATCACATACATCTGGAGAAGCATCTTATATTAGTTACCAAGCTACAAACATTAAAAGACAATGAGATGATCTGAGAAACGAACGATCAAGTGTTTATTTCGAGATACCAATTAATTGAACACTACAGAAACATAAAATAGTATAAGAGATCATCAAGAGCATCGTCATGTCTTTTACAACGTGCACCAAAGTGCCCAAGTGGACCCCGACCCTCAACCGGCTGGTCACGTTGATCGTTAACTTATCAGTAATGTGGATATGCTAGCTGCTACTACTAATCACCCTAATAGTTTCCAAAAGCCCCCAAACACTCCCATCATCCCTCTTTCACTACCTTCAGTGTCATACAAAAAATTGCTTCTGAATTGACAAGTTGTTGTAATTGGCTTTGACTGATGTTGAAACCAACAAAATGAATGACACATCTGTCTTTTTTCCGGATATCCGCTCAATTTGTCTTCAGCTTGGTTGAAGATGAAGCAAGATGCGACAGAGTTTTGTGACCAGCATAGATGAGGAAGACTCCAATCAAACCAAGGGCCTTCAATGTCGTGAAGAGGTCCAACTGTTAGCAAAAAAAAGCTAAATTAAACATTTCACTTCCATGTCGATGGAATGAGCAAAATTTAACTACTCGCAAAAAGGTGAATCTTTGAGACTACTCGCATAAAGGGTAATCGTGGATTCTTAGTAACGACAAGCACCTTGCACCAAAAGAGAACATAGAGTACTAGAACTGCAGCGATCCCAGCATGGAAGAGTAGAGCAAATAGAGAAGGCACAGACGAGGAAGGAAAGCCATTTAGGTTCACTCCTAAACGCACCAACTGCAATAAGTGCAAAGTATAATCAGATTATGGAGAAAAAGCAAAATTATTTGAAAAGGATAATCATTTAGCAAAGGATGCATTACAAAAACAAAGCTTAACAAGAAAGTCTTAGCAACAAAGATCTCAAATGAAACTATAAAATATGTCTTGTACAATAATAATGATTTAGAATTAATAATATGGTTGACTCACATAATATTTTAGAAGGATTGCATCACATAATTAGTCAACAAAACAAAGTGAAAAGTTCAAAACTTAAAATTCAGTATATTGTGGTATCAATGAAAATAGCTGTTGAAAGAGGCAGAGAGCCACATATCTATAACCCCTAGTTAAAAAAGTGATTATATTTACCCCTATTAATAATCCTCCAAGTGGTAGAAGGGTGAGAACCAAAAAGCCGATAGAAAGTTCCTTGGGTGGTCTTTTCTCTGGTACCCGGAAAATATGTGATATCTCGCTTTTAGGCCCAAATCTCAAATATGGATCAACAGGTTGTGGGGGAGGACGTGATGCTTTTTCGGATGGTTCTGGCAAGTCTAACTCAATATCGCCCAGGGAATGTAGGAAGGAATTCTCCTGCATGACACCGGAAAGACATAAGACTAGCTCAAATAAACAAGACGTCAATTCACAAAAAAGAGTTAAGGAGATACCATTGCGACGTCACCAACTATAAGTTCGAGCTCATATTTTCCAGAAAGGTAATAAAGTTTATCAACTAGACCAAGAAATTTCTACAAAAGTGAAATAATTGTAAGCACAACACATCTGAAGCTAAAAAACCAAGTGTAAACAAAGAATAAGGCATCTCCAAGAATTGGTGTGCATGTATATCTTTTTGCACGATAAAATCATCTGATTTAGGCCATACATCTGAAGGGAAACTAGTATATCATAACACAGAAGACAGTACATTTTATGTGTGTCTGTGTACCTTTTCAACACTCTTCAGCACTGGTTTTAGAGCTTGCTAGTAATTTACAGTTACTGTTTTTATGACTGAGAAAGTTGCCATTTTATATTTCATACATTATTAGGCATGAACATATATGACAATAAGCTCACTTGTGGGCTTCCCAATGCATTTTCACAATATCTTTTTGCACGATAAAATCATCTGATTTAGGCCATACATCTGAAGAGAAACTAGTATATCATAACACAGAAGACAGTACATTTTGTGTGTATCTGTGTACCTTTTCAACACTCTTAAACACTGGTTTTAGAACTTGCTAGTAATTTACAGTTACTGTTTTTATGACTGAGAAAGTTGCCATTTTATATTTCATACATTATTAGGCATGAACATATATGACAATAAGCTCACTTGTGGGCTTCCCAATGCATTTTCACAATACCTACCAAGGCAGATAGAACATGTGCTAGCTATTCAAAATTCAATTGTACAAATACTGAAGACTATCGGCACCTAATCCACACTACTCTGAAGACATAATCATTAATATCGATAATCACTGATCCCATCTCCAAAACTCCAAAATACATAGGATCATGCAAGGAATTCAATATTCTCCATATGTCATTCTTCAATTCAGTGTCGATGAAAATGACTCCTCCCATGAACCAGGACATACTTCGTCCAGGACTATTCTGAAGACATACTTCATCCAGACTTGGAGTATATGGTAAATCAAGCACACCCGACTTTCGCAGTGCAAAGAGAATATTGAGATAAATGAAAATGCTAGCGTGAAAGATTAATTAACACGGGTTAATAAGAAACTTATCTTTGAATTCCCCAGAACGAGCCTATTAGGGATGCACACAAGTAAAATCAAGTAAGGCCACCATCTAAAGGGGCCAGGCAATCAGAAAATGTAATAGCCTGCCTATGAACTGTAGGAGGTCAAAAATATCAAAGCTTGGCCTAGCTTGTTTATTTAGTAAGGTATGGCCTAGGTTGAACTATCCTTTTCCCTCGATAAAATACAAAATTTTTTATTGTATTATCATATGATTACGGTTACATCATATACATAGAGGACATACAAATCATATAAATTGACCGAAAAGGATAATACCTATAAACAAACTAAGCTTGTTTAAATAAATAGGTCAACACTTTTTTTTCACGAAGAAACAGTTAGTTCTGAACTTAACTTAGTTTTCCTGAAACAAGTCGAGCCAATCCATGTCAAAATAGGTCATGTTACAAGTGATTCGTGAATAGCCTAATTCATAGTTTCTCCTTTCAGATTAAAATTAAAATAGCACAGAGTATCTAGACCAAAACAGACCTATATATTAGGTGAAGTGGTTTATTGAGTTTTTTTTTTTTTTTGAGGAACAAAAGGATGGTTAACCAGAGTTGTTAACCATCCATATCTTCATTAGATTTTGTAAAAAAAGTTACAGCTGATTTTTGAAAGATTTTACATCAGGTATGACCATTCATTAGTCAGCCTTGAGATATGATTCAAGATGTTCTCAACATAAACTCGGTCTCCTTGGAATATCACATTGTTTCTTTGTAGCCATAGAGCCCATAAGGTGGCCAGCACCACTGCTCGTTCCCTCCTGGATCTGTAACTGATTGTGACCCCATCATTATGCTATCACCATAAGTGGTTTATTGAGTTCATACACTATTTTAATAAAATAAGAAGCTTCAAGTGGCTATCCAAATCTTTTTTAGGGGAGAAAGGCTGGTTAGCCAATATGCTAGCCACCAAAGGTTTATTCATTCTTTGTTGTATGTTTACAAAGTTTCCGAAGGAAAATTCCAGAACATCCAATGTTTCATGTAATATTTGACTACTCCTTCGACAAATTACAAGCGTGTTTCATGATATTCTCCATAAAGTATTAGAGATAAGAGAACTAAACAACAATCTTACTGATAACATGTTTTCAACTTCCTAAAAAATTAAAATTCATTATCTTTTATGTAGAATACTTTTTATGAAATGGATTATTGAATCTTTTACGCTTTCTATTTTGTTTATTTCCTCACAAATTAAAATCCTCCATTTTTTTTTCTTGGAAGAGAAAAGATTGAAATAGAGAAAGGGCCAGTCATGCACACAGAACCTCCAAATTTAATGCATGAATTTTATTTACTCAGGCCTAGTAACCTAAAGAAATCCTAATAAAATTATATCAACTAATTGGGTTCATATTTGATGATTCAACAAGATTTCAGAACTGACTGGAATCAAGTTCCAAGTCAAAATTTCTCGAAATCCAGTTGATTTAAGGACCCTAGATATTTATTTTACTATGTCAGTTTGGATCTTCAACACAAGACAATTTCATTCATAAGCAGCCTAGGAAATAGGAAATGTACAAGAAAAAATATTCATTTGAAACAAACTACACTTAACTAGTTCAATCTCAAATAGTTTTCCAGAGTTGCCCACTGTAAAGATGTGCTCAACTTTGCTTTAATGTCTGAGCTTTAAGAAAACCTGTCAAAAAGTGAGAATACTACATCAGATGGAAATTAAAACAAGAATACATATGGTTTCAGAGAAACAGGGAAAAAATTATAATATTCACCAACACACCTGATGTGGCTTGAAAATGTGTCCACGAGGAGTCATCATCTGAAATATAAGGAGCATCTTCTGCAAATGATTGGCAGATAAATGTACCATGGAATCCTTGGATAAATGTAATCTGAAAGAGTGAAATGGCCAAAATATTAGCATGACTACTTGCATGCAATATCACTTTTCTCAGTTTTATAAAGGAGTGAATTCCTAGTACAAAGTAGAAACAAAACTAAAAGCTGGATTAAATAGCTGCAGAAAATTACTGAGATCCTAGGAACCTTGTGGACTTGAATCTTTGACAACTAAAACCAGGAATCAAAATCCTAACAAAATTTCAGCTAAGAGATGGTCGCTGACTAGTATGTATTATCTAGTAATTCATGTTTCATGCTTGCAACATCGAAAAATGAGGAAGAACTAGCATAAGGAGTTTGCAGTTCAATTGACATAAAAGTTCAAAGAAAGTTATATAGTTCAGAGATTTCCTCTGAAACTGACTCCCTTCAGTTTTTGTTGAAAAGGGACTCCGTTCAGTTTTAAATATATACTATTTATGTGTGCATCACCCTCTAATAGAAATTAGTTTTTAGTCATATACTTCTAATGTGACAATTCTAAGACATGATCTAATTCAGAAGACCATATACACCAGCTTATATATCTTACAATCAGAATCATTACATAAGGCATTCCACAAATACAAACAATCTGAAATTTAAGTACATAGCATTTTTTTCATATATATTTTAATTGCTATCCTTATTTCACAAAATCATAAGAAAAGAAGCTTATACCTCTCGTACTGGAACTTTGATTTAAGAAATGATGCAACACCAAAATTGACCAAATTATGATCTTTTTCTAAAACAAAGAACAAATATTTGTTTGCATGGATAATATTAAAGTAGCATACAGCTAATGAAATAGAAAAAAGGTTAAAATGGAAGGGATAAAATTCAATAAGGACAAAAATCAGTTACAATGGTTTTCTTAGAAGGTACATTTTGTATTGCAAACAAAACCAATCAGAATCTAAGATAGGTAGCAAAAAACTGAATGATCAGTGCTGTGTCAACGAAGAAGAAGATGATACTTTTGCATGGCTGCTGTACTCTTGGCATCACTATCAAGAACTCCGATTTCAGCCTTGTCAACTTTGATTGATCCTGTCAAAAATGCCAATACCGTGGTGTGCCCTCCAAAGGCAAATGTATTCAAGTGCTCAGAATTTTGAAGTGAAATCTGCCATTATAAGAATTCACAATGCCAATTAGAAAGGCCAGTTTTTTGGAAGAAAAGATCCAGTTATTTGTTAGAAAATGAATTATATCCTTAGACAAAAGAAGTTCCACTTACCTCAAAATCTAAATTGTAATTTCCAACATCTATCTTCAAAGGAAGGATATCCAAGTAATGGACATTGTTTTGTGGGTCAAAATTGAGCTCCTAGAAAGTAAAAAATCAAACAGAAACAATGGGATTGAACCAGTGGTGAAAGAACAATATGTTTATGACCCTTAATAATAGTTATGTAAATGAATCTATCATAAATGGTGAAAAGTATTGTAAAACCTGTCTCTCAAGCACAGTATTCTTTTTTGAATCAGCAGCATAAGCTTGCACCAAACTCACTGTTAGTGGTGGTGCAGTTGAACCAAGCATTGTAGTCACTTCAACCTGAAGAAAGGCAAATAAATTGTTTCAAAACAATAAGTTGAATCCGCCTTGAAAATACTCTCATGGCGACGTCTCCTGATTAAAATAATTGATAAATAAAATTACACATGAATACAATGACAGACAGATTGATATATTAAGCCATGTCATACCGCTGCTCTATCACTGAGTCAAATCTAGGAAATCAGTATGAATAAACCGTTATGACTTAAATATGCTTCATGCTTCAGTGAGCTCTAGTTAGAATTGGGTATGAAATGTTTTCGGATGAGGTGCTGAAATTGTGGGGCACATGATAAAGCTAGTACAACTTGAGTATGAACTATGTTGATACAATCTATCAGTTCTTAATTTCTGAATTGAATTGCTTGAAGACAAACAAAAGTCTAAGCTTGGGAGAGTTTGATCATTGACTGTTATACAAGAAATTCTACAAAGCTTTACATGCAAAAGTCCCTATTGCTAATTAATATTGCTCATATTTCTGTGGGTCATTATTTGAGAGAACAATAACTATAAGCCAGTCCTGAAATCAGGAGCTCGTGTTTCCTTTGTGCTGATGTGAAATTCCTAATGTAAAAATTGACATATTTATGGGCATGCATGGATACCAAAGAGTTGATGTTCTACATTTAAATTCAGAGATTTATCCTCTATAGCTCTATCTTAATCAAGAGGTTATGTAAAGTTATGTCCATGTAAATTTCAGAGAGCTAGTGATTTGGTTTTAGTTGTTAAGAAACTTCATTTCTGCTAATAAGGCTTTGTGTAAACACATTGAACTGGTTTTATATATATTTCAATAGAAACTGAACTTTAACTGTTCCAGGTACAATCCAAACTACTACTTAGATGAAACATATTTCTAGGAGATCATTTTCTTGACTACGTCAATCAGTTCTGCTGTCTAAATTAGTTAGTTTAAACTTTGCTCTCTAGACCAAAATACCAAAAAACCTTTTACATGATATGTGAACAACCAACTCTTGATATGTTTATTTCTGCTTGGTTCTTTTTAATTAGTTAATTTCGTTAGATAAGTCATTTAGTTTCAATTCACCGTGGATACGAAACCCGAGGTTAGCTGCTCGACCCGTGCAGATTTGAGGATAGCTAAGGGTTAAAATTTAATTGAACTCATTCCATATTAATGCACCATAGCTCAACACACTATATAGAAGAAAATATAGTATTTTATTGCTTCATGTAGTGTCTGATTACATAATTCTCACGTCACAATACTCACTCCATATTCCATAGACTTTACATACACTAATAGCATACACTTTCTGCCCATAATTAAATCACCTCACAATGTAAGAATCATGCAACAAAACCACTTTGTTAAGCCTTTTGTATGTTGGCATGCCTTTGTTTGCATTTCTTTTAGTATGTCACTGAGTATCACACAACATTATGGAGTATTCTACCTAATTGAAAGAAACAATACAAAAATGAAATATAACATCGCCAGCAACATTATGGAGTAATGTACCTACTTGAGAGACAATCCAAAATGAAACATAACATCACGAACTATTAGAGATGAGAGAATGATACCTTAAGCTGGTCCTTTGAGGTTAAAGAAAATACAGTAGCCGGAAGTGATAGAATTAAAGGGATAAAGATCCTATACAAATATAAAGGATATATTAGGTAATTGGTTAGAAACAAACAAATAAGATCTATGACAAAATTCATGAAAAGTAAGCCATTATTTCCTCCTAACCATTCGAAAAGAAAAGAAACATTGGAAGTTTTGCACAGACACAGAAAGACAAATAAAAGAAAGGAAAATAAATATTCTCACTACAAAAAGCAAGGAAAAATTATCGGTAACCAAAAGTAAACAGCTTTAGTGAATGTTTATAACAAAGAATCATTATGACTTTTAACAGATGGAATCAAACACCATACTGGGTCAGCCACCAGGACATACAAAGTCAATTATCCTGTCAAAAAGGTCGTCCATTTGTGGATATGGTGACATACATGAACTAATAGCATATATTATTCATGCCGACATCAAGACACTAAACCAGTTTGCAGTAACAGTGCATTATTTCTTTAAAATGAGTCAAGCAGACATAATAAAAAATTCAGCACTCGGGTCTGGTATTTACATTGACAAAATAGGTCTGTGTTTGGAAGGGCAGCGGTTTCCTCAGCCACTGTCTTCTCACTTTCACATGAAACGCTAGGGAAAGGAAGCATTTGGGCAAACTTCAACCTCCCAAACAAAACCTAGCTATGGCCTTTGCGCTTTTAAAATCGAGAACCAAATTTGTACTTTGTTTTTGCTTTCAAATATGCGTAATAGTTTATTCAATTTGGGGAATAGATAAAAGAAAATAAAGTTTGCTTTCTCATGCAAATTGAAGTGCAATGTTGATAGAGTTCCAACCATCTTATTATGCATCTAAAAATGTGACAGGTTACTCAGAAACAGTTACTAAATTCAGAAAATGGGTCATTAATTCTACCTATAGTGACCGCTTAGCCTTACCACTTCCCAAACAACTAAATGCATGATGTCATTAAGTAATGACCCCCCACTACCCACTGTACTTTAGTTATTTGTTGGTTATGCTCTAGATTGTTTAGTTTAAATATTTGGTAATATTTATCTAAGGTATGCTCTGATTGTCATTTGATTAATAGTTGGGAGCTTTGTCCACTCTATACGGACATTAGTTGTATCAGAAGTTGTATGTTTTCAACCTTAATATCTCTCTAGTCATCATTTTCATTTTCTTATAATTCATATTTTGTCATCTGAGTTTTATTAATTAGATTTTATCACTTTGGTAACAAAGCAGTTGATCCAATATGATGAATACATCCACAACTTCAACTAATGATTCATCAATATTATCACCTAATCCCAAGCCTGATTCCATTGCCCAGCTATCATCCATCGCATCAAAATTGGAGCTCGTGATGCATTATCGGCTGAGGTTGCAGCCCTTGAAGCCCAAACAACCACTTGTCAGCAGGAGTAACAAGTTATCCTAATAGTGAGAAAGAAAAAAATATGGAGATGGGCTCTGGCACAGACAAATTTAATAGGGCAGCAAGAGAAGGTAATGTGGACATTCGATAGTGGCTCAAGCATCCTTCCCGACATCTGCACACAAACATGATGTTTCCCAAATTTGAAGGATGTGATCCCGTGGTTGGATCCTTAAAGTTGAAAAGTATTTTCTTAACACCAAACTTCAGAGGATTTGCCAAAGTCGATATAGCTTTCATGTATTTAGAAGGTGATGCACTTGATTTTATACTAGGATTAACCATGATTGTAATGTGTTGTTTTGGGAGGATTTTGTCTGACCATTGTAGGAAAATTATGAACCTACGGAGTTTCAAAATCCTAATGAGCACCTTTGCGGAATACATAAAACAGGAGATATCCAAGAACATTGTCAAGAATTTGTAGAACATATTCTCGTGTCAACAACTGGCATAAACATTGCCTCTTGGAGTATTTCATAATGGTTTGAAAGAGGAGCTGAAAGTTGATGTTCGAATCCATAAACGGACATCTGTATATAGAGTAGCTCACCTCTATCCAGCCAAGTGTTCTCAATTTCATCTCCCACGAAAGCATCAGCTTCTCTTACAATGGCTCCTGCCCACTTACACTGAACTATGCCCCCATCACAGCAGTTGTGCCCATGGATACTAGACGACAAACATAACTTGTTAAAGGGTTGAGATGTTGAGAGGAACAAGAAGCGAGAAACATCGGCAGGAGACTCCCTCCTGTCGGCAAGAGAAATCCCCTCTCATCAAAACCACCAACAAATACCATCAGATAGTGAGATGCTGTCATAATGCACATCAATGTCAAGACCGACGGAACCTCAATGACAAGTAGAAAGGGTTGCTGAATTTGGGGACACATGCAAAAGGAATGTTTAGATCTTGTGAAGTGCCTGGAATGTTGGGGAATCGAACATATACTACGATGCACTTCTACCTGCCGATGGATTGAAGCGACCACCAGACAGTTGTCGGAAGTACGAAATGGAGTAGCTGAGTCGAAGGAAATCATAGAAGTAGCAGCGCCATGGAGCCCGATGATTGACAATAACATCGGAATACTCAAATCATGTGTAGTTGACCATGGGAAAAGTGCTTCCCTGCCAAGCCTCGATGTCATGTACATGACAGTTTTGGATCAGATGGACTTGCCAACAAGCATCCATATTGCGAAGCTATCGAAATCTTCTATCGTCAATAGCTAGCAGTGAACGATCACATTTTGGTGTCAAAATTGACAATGGCAACTCAATTAAATGCAACTGTCTTTGCCGACAAATCAAAGTGCAACTTCCTGATCTAAAAATTATTGAGGATTTCTTTTCTTTTTCCATTGGAGGTGGTTGATCTTGTGTTGAGTATCAAATGGCTGGCCCACCCCAACACTGTGCAAGCCAATTGGAACAAGATGTCCTAATTTCATATTAATGGTCAGCAATACGAATTGCAAGCTGTTCGAAAAAACATACCAACAAAATTTGTCCCCCAACATTTGTTATAACTAGAGATACAGTTTCCTACCTTCAGCCTTGAGGACAAGCAGTAATTTCTCAGGGGATGCATTGATAGAGTTCCAACCACTCTACTATGCATCTAAAATGTGACAGCATGCGGCACTCAGAAACAGTTACTAGATTCCAGAAATGGGTCATTACTTCTACCTGTTATAACCACTCAGCCTTACCACTTTTCTAACATATAAATGCATGATAATTTAGTCATGACCTCCCACTGCCCACTATGTTTTACTTACTTGTTAGTTATGCTCTGGTATGTTTAGTTAAATATGTGTGCAGTATTTGTTGTAAGGTATGTCGTGATTGTCATTTGTAGCTGGGAGTTTTGTCCACTCCATACGGACATTAATTTTACTAGTAGTTGTGCATTTCCACCTTAACTTAATATATTTTAGCCACCATTTCCATTTCCCTATCATTCAAATTCTGTCATCTGAGTTTTATCCCTAAGATCGTACCATTTTAAATGATAGAAGCTGAAAATATAAGTGACTATATGGCTATAAAAATGAAAATAAGATAGATATTATTAGTAGTAATAGTACAAAAAATTTAAAAACAATCACAACTAATAACTTGTCAGTTCGAGAGGATAAATATTCAAGCTAAACAATCAGTCTGGAGTGGAGCAAACTCCAAAACAAATCTGATAAAAGACACTTTTCAAATGCTGTCCAAAATCTATAACCTTTCAGTGTATTTGTAACTGCAATAAAATTAATAATGAGAAACATAAACTAATGGAACATTGTGGGTTGTAACCACCTACTATTTCCAACACACAATTCTTATGTGATACAGACTGGTATTTTATCAGTACCACCCTCAAATTTTGCCTTATCATCAACGCAAAAGAAGATTGATGATTATTTTGTGTTTGTTTCTTAAAACTTCTGAAACTAATTGATGTAGAACAAGAATAATATTATGGGTCTTATGCCCTATACTCATTAGTTATGGGCCTTTAGCATGAGCCTTTTAGTTAAGTCTTTTGATTAGTTTAGTTTCTTTTTTATTAGTTTTCCTTTTGTTAGGAGTTTTCCTTATATTAAGTTACCTTTTATTAGTTTACCTTTTGTTTAAGTTTTCATACTATTTGATATATGGGGTGTTTAGAACCTTATAAATACCCTTGGATGATTCCCTTGGAACTCAGACTTGATTTATGATATTCGCTATAAGCATATTTTCTCTTAAGTGGATTTGAGTCTATCAATTGGTATCAGAGCAAATCAGCCCTTTGATCTCCATCAAACAGTTGTGATCCTATCTCTCCAAACCCTGACCTTTCGTTCAGCCATCGCTACAATGCCACGCTACAGTAGATTTGCTAGCTGCTGCTCCCCACTCCATCGCCCTGTCTTTCACGAACAGAGGCCTTCAGCGTGCAATGGCAACGCGGTACATCGCCTCAACCACCGTTACACCTTCTGCTGAGATCTGTCCTTGCCACGCACGACCTTCTCCATTTGTGTTGACCTGCTGCCACCGCCTTTGGTCGAAGCCACCTCAGCCCCTTTTTACGCACCCCCGCTGCAACACATGAAGGTCGCCGCGCCATGCCTGTCGACCATAGTCCTTTGTTTGCCGCCCGCTGCAACACACGAAGGTCGCTGCCGCCACACCATCATCCTCTGTAAGCCACCACCATGTCATGGTTGATCTTCCTTTCCCACTACTGCCTGTACTTTGTGTCCCTCCATCACCAAAGCCAACATCGACGACATCAGAGGTCACCGCCACTGCCACAACCTGCTAGTTGTCCCAACCGCTGCTTCCACCCTACTCCACGCTTTGCACCTCCACTAATCTATTGTTGGTACCCTAGAACCAATCACTCGCGTGTGCTGCCTTCACGGCCGGTGCCGTTACTTCGCGATATCAATGCAGCAAGTCCGACCTCTACAACAGCTCGCACTCCCTCATAGATCAAGAACGCTGCCCTGATCAGCGGTCAGCATCCCTGCTCCATGACTCTGTCAGCTGCTGCTGTCCCTTGTTACATCACCAGATCTGGTATGTACTTGACACTGATTGTCGTTACTGTCGCTATTACTTCTGCATCTTCGCATCCTCCGTTGCCCCCGCTGTTTGTCATACACTGCTTTGAAGGAAATTGTCCGCATTGCTACAGTACGTTGCTATGGTGTTGTGCTGCAATATATTTTTCTGCGAGTGTTGCCTGTTCAACCTGTATTTTGCTGTTGATCACTGGTGCTGCCAATCGCAACTGCTGATTGCAGTCTCTACCACCTCTTGCTCATCGCTCGACCCTGTGTTGTTCCATCCTGGCCTCTCTGCTTGCATTGCTACCGCCAGTCTACTGCTTGCGTTGCTACCGCCAGTCTACTGCTGCTGCCCTGTTCCTCAACGTCCGCTGCCACGCCCCATTGCTAACCACCAACAATCCGCTGCAAGTTGCTGCCCTCTTGTTGTTCCACCATCACATTTGCTGTCAAAACCAGCAACCAGCTTCAAGCTGCATACCCTTGCACTACAAGCAACCCTTCGACACAGCATCATCACGTCGGACGGGTTGCCGAATTGCAACAGCCTTGACTGCCTTTATATGGATCTTAAAAATTGGGTAACTTCTTTCCTCATTGTTCGCTTTGCTTGCTACATCATGACACTTTTAGTACACTAGTAACAGGTTCATAGGATTGTGCGCTAACACCATATATTATTTATCATTTTCTTTCCTGTGAGTTTCACTTTACTATTCTCGTATACATTGCATCCAATTACATATGATTTTGTTTGCTCATCGTAATTAGTGCTTTTATTTCATTTTGATATTAAATATGTCGAGCAATAGTCTTGGTTCTAAATAGTAGTCATAATTCTCAACTTAGTACTAGTTGTCAATCTATTTCTGACTCAATTCTTACTGATACTTTCAAAATCATTCAAAATCTCGCCCATCAGGTTGATATTCTTGGGCATAAAATAAATGTTCTCACACAAAAGCATCATCCATTCATCAATTATAATGACACTACTAAACTATCACAATATAATCCACTATATGACCCTCCTCAACATGGTTTACCTTCACATGTTTCCGCTTTTCATGGTCATCACCCACAAAGGTTGATGTTTCTCGTCAAATATTGGAGGCACAATCCTTTGATGGAACACGTGGTCCTACGAGATTTCTTGATTGGCTAGATAAGTTAGAAGATTCTTTTGATCAGAATAATTTGTTTGATGAGCATTATGTTCATCTCGCCAAAAAACTTGAAGGATCTGCAAAGCATTACTGGTGCAATGTTCAAGGCAACAAGAAATACCAAGGCTACCCTCCCATTTGTTTGTCGTCTGAGATGAAACATGTTCTCAAAGAACAATATGCTCATACTTGATCACAAGATAAGGTTTTAGATGAGTGGTTGAGTTTACATTAGGGTTCTTTGACCGTCCAAAGCCTCGGTGAGGCTGAGAGGCGTCGTATACTCGGACGCTATTTGAGGGTGTGGGGCCCTGATGTGATACTCTTACAGGAGACGAAGCTGGTGGAGTGCGATGACCGTACATGGGATCAGATAGGAGGGACACGCCTGTCTGGTCGCATTTGTCTTGGCTCGGTGGGTCGGTCCGGGGGTATCATCATCGGATGGTGCACGGATCTGTTTGACATGGTTGGCTCCTGGAGTGAGAGATTTTCAGTCTCAATCCATGTGCGACGGAGGACAGA
>LTAE01005000.1:0-30058 GCA_001647135.1 Pontederia paniculata | reverse complement strand
AAAAAAAAAAAACACAGTAACTCTTTGACCACTTTATTACATTTATGAACTTTTGTTTTTTCCATATTCTCTTATACTAGTCTTAAATATATGCTTTTAGTTTATGTGATAATGGCTATTATGCTTTTGATTTTCATATTTCAATGAACAATATTTGTCCATTTCCTTGGATGTCATATTTGACTCTGTAAAATTCGGTCTTTTTCCTTTTTGACTGAGCATTTATAGATGCCTTACGAACTGATTATCAAAATCTGAAATTAGCTTGCAGACTCGATGAATATCTATTTATGGACTAAGGAGTCAAATCCAGTGCTTCATGCAGGGGTTGGATGTGATGCATGTGGGGTATGTAAATCATGGCTCCCTTTTCCTAGATATTCTTCTATTTGTTTTCACTGAAAATAAATTGCTGGAGAAAATATTTTCCAGGTAAAAAATTTTTGGGAGTTTTTTTTAGTGAAAACGTTGTCTACCATTTGGATCTGTAACAAATATTTAATTAAAATTACATATTAATTATTTTATATACATACAATATTGGAGGCAAACTGAGAAGGAAAATATGGTTTCCTTCCACAAAAGGGGAAAACATTTTTCCCAGAGTTGCATCCAACTTCCTGATTGATCGAAAACTATTTTTCTTGAAGTTAGGAAAATATTTTCTTGAAATATATTTTCGTCCAAACAAACAGCCTAATTTTATTTAAAGTTGGAGATGAAATTCTTGTATGACTGTCTATTAAGAATAGGTGTAGGACGTCTTGGTTCTCTCTGAGCACTGTCTTATTTTCTCTCGTACATAATTCATTGGATCAGAGCATCTAGAGCTTTCTTTCTTTCTTTTCCCTCTTTGGAGTAAAATTATAGAGCTTTCTCATTTTATTTTATCCTCCAAGTTAATATGTTATCTTTGCTGATTGAACTCCTCGCTCGTTCTTGCAGATGTATCCAATAATTGGGAAGAGATATAAATGTAAAGACTGACTGTAAAAAGAAAATTGGCTTTGACATTTGTGAAGCATGCTATAATTCGACTTCAAAACTTCCTGTTAGATTCAATCAGCAACATACAATTGACCACAAATTTGAACTTTATTAGATGGAATGCTATAATACTTGATAAGATCTAAGAGAAACTTCTTGATGGTCCAGAATGCCAGGAGAATCTTGATGATGCATCAGAAGCAAATGGAGTTGAAAATGAACTGTCATGAAAGACATTTATTAGATCTAAAACTTGAACAATATAAGACTCAAATTTGGTACATGCAGTTCATGTATCAACAAAAATGTCATACAATCCTATCTTTTTGCATGAGAGAGGAAGAGTTCTCAGACTTTGAGCTTGTTTTCAGTGTATTTCTTTGTTGTTCTTCAGATCCAAAATGCTACATATTGGTTCTACATGTTTCACACAGTTGAACAATTTGTTGAATTCGATTGAAATACATGTAAAACGTATGGAAATTAAAGAATCTATTTTCAGTGCAGATGACAATAGAACATGTTGCCATGGTCATTGTTACTTAACCATTCTCCTCAAATGGCAATTTGATTTACTGGAGGAACTTTGTACAACGCCTTCACACACGTATCATGCTCTTAAGATGAATTGAATGACTTCCGTTTTCTGAAAATTATTCTCCATGAAACAAACACAAGTCGAGTGAATATGACATTTATATGTGGCATCGTTTAATGTCATGAGACTGCTTTTGAGCATTTCACTAGATAAGTCCAACCTGTATAGCTAAGCTCTTTCTTTGACTCAGTCCCTTTTACAATAAACAACAGACCATTGGATGCCAAATAAGTTTAATGCAAGTAACAGAACAGTGAGACAGTTTGAATAATTGGATGTTTTTCTTTATTTATTCCCCTATATAATCATCATTCGTTTGCTTGCAATTAGGCTTGTGGGCTTAGGCTGAATTGTAGGTAGCTGATAAATTATACCTCTCCACACCTTTTACTCGAAAGCTTAGCTGTGTTATGATTTTTTTTTATTTGATTTGCTGATAAAATGTTGCCTTAATAACATCATGAAAAATTGAATTAAAATGTGACTACTCGACATCAAATTGTTGGTAGAAGTAACAAAAGTAAAGTTGGTTTCAGTAAGATCTACATTCATAAGGGTAGAAAAAAGTTGAGAACACTTTAGAAACCAACTTCAATAAACCATGCCAAAATAAACTTAGATGCTCCTCTTCAAGGCGAGCCACACAAGTACACAAACCCGCCCAGGTGGTTGTGCAGCCTCCCACAAGGCAAAGTGTGACAAACAGTACAAGGAGCATCTGTTCATGTTGATGGATTTGGGTTCGTTGTTATTTAAAAAAAGGTATCCAGGAATCTATGCATGCATGTGAATCCAAAGCAGTTATGACACCTTTTCTTTTCCCCTTGGCTCAAAAGCAAAGCTGTGACATATTCACATCGAACCATCAAAATCAGCAACACCTACATGAATCTCCAGGGCCAACTTGACCCTTGAGGAGGCCAACAATTATTTTAAGGGAGAGTGGTAGAGGAGGAGAAGAGAAGTCAGTCAGATAACAGAGCTCCTGAGCCTGTGCTCAGTGTGCTGTGCGTGGCTGTGCCACAGGCCTTTGCTCCCCTCCTGAGACAGAGTTCTAATGATAGCTCTAAAAAGCTTAAAATAAGGAGCCAATCAACTGGCAACTCTCCTCTCCTACATCACTCAGCTCAGCTTGATGAGACTCCAATTAAAGTATTAAACTATTGCTGCCAGTGCTGTGTCCCCCCAAAGTATGACCACTGTTTGGATGCCTTGTTTGATTCCATTCATGTCCTCACTGTTCCACCTCTGACCCTCCTTGAAGGGGTGTTTTCTTTGGCCTTCGCCTCGTCTCTCTTTTTTTTCTTTTCTTTCCTAATGGATTGCTTCATGGCTTCATGCACAGTGTTTCCGTTGGAAGCTCACTTTTGAGTTCCTTTTTTTTTTCTTTTCCTCGAAGTAGAGTGCATCGTCATCTGGACATGCAAATTCGATCAACGAATCGGGAAAGGATTTTGATGGGAAATTGTGGATGTCGGGAGATGTGAACTTTGTTGGAGGGAGATGTTTCCACAGCTACAAATGCTAGGGAATGTAGTCTATCATCAATCTCTTAAATTAATAGAGGCTTGGATTTCGATGGTCTTTAACTCATGATTTAGCACTTTAAATTATATGAATAATGCACGAATCAGAACTAGTGACAAGGTGGTGTATTGTAACTCTTTTCTTTTTAATTTGTTTCATTCTCATTTTTTTTATATCAATTTGTTCCCTCCTTTTGTAATGTCAAGAAGCTATTTTACTCAGATAATCTTGATAGTATTTTGATTATAGAGAGGTCCATAAGCATAATTGAAAAAAGATACTTATGACTCTAGTTTTTGTTTTTACAAGAGAAATCGAAATTCGATGGCTCCATCTAAATTTGGTTACTATCATATTACTTGTTAGTATGGTAGTATACAAAAATATAATTATTATTTGACCAAGAAAAAATATCACAATTATTTTGTTTTACATTTTTACAAAAAAAACATTTTATAATAAGAAGAAAGAGTGCAGAAATATGTGCCAAACAGTTGGGTAAGAAAAAAAAAAGAGGAGGGGTGGCAAAGTGCATGATGTACTCTTCAAATTCAATTATGATGGAAAGAGGGAGAGTGACAAAATTTAAGTCGGAAACACAAAAAGGGGAGCCTTTGATGGCCCATCGTTCCATCTAGAATTCATTTGCAAACATTCTTGAGTGTAATAAAAGGCAATTCTTAGTACAGAGTAATGGGACCAAAACCCACTGGATGAATGGATGCATTAAGCCCCCACAAGATCATGGAACAAAAGATTTGCACCAAAAGAAAAAAAATAGAACAAGCCACACCAAGAAAAGGTGACGATGGAATCTTAATCTAATGATGACCAACACATCAATCTATTCACCAAGGACTTAACTTGGACTTGGTAAATATGATTGATCCTTGTAAGGATTTCTTTTTTTTTTTTCCTCTACTATCCTTATGATTGTTTTTTGTTTGTTGAGAAAGAGAAAAAAAAATTCTTCCTAATGCCATATTCTAAGAACAAAAGGATAAGGTCCTATCCACTGAGTGTCTTCTCAAGGTGCACCAATTGTTGCATTTCTATATTTTTTTTGTGTATTTCTATTATTTCTTCTGTTTCTGTATGTACATTCGTTAATGTTTGTACAGAGCATAAAATGGTCTGTAATTACAGTATTTAATTTAATTCGTTGGATTAAAATTAATAATTATTTTATTATTTTTATCTCCCTAACCACTCATTGTTAATGTGAGAAGAACGTTTGATGATTAAGCGTTTAAATATGGTTGCTGTAAAGTATACTCACATATATATATATATATATATATATATATATATATATATAAGAACATCAATATAAGGGCAACAACAATCAAACACAATGCAAACATAAGAGAAGATGATTAAGAGATGAAGATGGGTAACGTTAAGGGGCAACATCAATAATAGATCGACAAATAAGGTATTGTCTCAAACAGATCCCTCATAACTATGGATTCTTTTTGTATAGATGAAGCACGTTAGAGTTTATGTTTTAATATATTTTAATAATGATTTGATGGGATCATATATTATATTGAATACAAGATTGAACTCCTAGATATATAAGATTGAACTCCTAGATTTTTCATAGTTCAAATATTTTTTTCATAAGGTTGGTACACAAAAATTAGAGTTCTGATATGTCCAAGTGAACACAATCCGCACCTAACTAAACATAGTTTGTGTTGGCTATGTTGATTTTGCACGTTAGAGAAACACGGCTGTGTCACTCTTAGTATAGTTTATAACCATCGTCCCAACTAGTACATGGCCTACGTCCCATGTCTCCATCTATGATTAGATGATAGGACATGGTCTGCACCAGCTAGGAAGTGGTCCGAGTTTATGAATTGGTCTATTCTAGGACATGGTCCACATCATTCGAGACAATGTCATTTTCCTTTATTTATTTTGACCTAATATTTGGGCATAGTTTTAATGTCTAAAACACTGTCCGCGTCACCTATGACAAGGGACCACGTCTCGTATCCATAGGTGTTCCGTGTCTAGACCCAATAGAGCTTGTGACATAGAGGAAATAACATCGTGTCATTGAACACGTCTCACAGAATGAAGGAAGTACTTGTAGCAACGAATATGACCTGCGTTTGAACACATTGTAACCCACATTAGAGAAGCCACCCGATTTACTCATTTCATCTAGTCGTTGGGCTGGGTATAGTTTAGTGATATGTTATCAGTCATTTTGACCATTGAAGAACCTGATTATATATATTAAAGATGTTATGATGCAAGTTTCTCCTTGTTAGTATTTGGTTTTATATTAAATGTTCTTAAAGTCCTCTAATGTGTTAAAGACTAAATACTAGGTAAAGATAAGGTAACAAGATAAGTAAATAAAAGATAAGGTCGTAATGTATTGTATTGTTGGGAGTCGTTACATAGTATTGATATTATTGCATTGCCGGGGGCTCATAGCATAGTCATAACGATGCTACTTAGTTCCTATTGTGCAGACAACTCTCCTCTATGAAATAAAGAGGATTCTCGAGCATCCTCCCTTTGTGAGCACTTGTCGTTGTTTGTTCACCACCATTGATCTCTTGTAATGGCGAACCTCCTAAAAACTCATTAACACTCTCTCTCAAAAAGTCATTGCAAATTGATTAATAGGTTAAGTGAAAGATAAGATACGTTAAACATTGAAGCAAGAGTATTGAACCAAAGCATTGAATAGAAAGACATCACTGCATTGAAAACAAAAATATTACATTGAAAGAAATGCAAAGCATTGTAAAACAAAGTATTGCTTATCAGGTATTACATGCACAAAGTATTAAAAGTAAGTTAAAGAGGATATATTGTATAGTGGAATGATTATTGATATTGACATTGAATTTAATCCTTATTGTGTTGCATTTATGAAAATTAAAGATGATTATTGTGGGCTTTGGATTGGTCCTTATAGTTTGGCCTCATTGCATGAAGATAATGTTGTAATTGGCTTGGATTATTTCTTCATTCTTTGGCTTTAGTATCAAGATAATATTCCTTATCAACATTGTGTTGATTCCTCATTGTATTACCCTTTTTAATACTATAATTCATTCTATTGAGAAGTTTCATATTTATGTGATTATTATGCCTTATATATTGAGCATCATAGCTCATGGGAGAAGTGCTTCTCGTGTATTGGTAAAAGATCATACAAGTAATTGTATAATTAATAGTGGATGGATGGCGATAGATGCTCATGATGGAATCGATTGCACATAATTTAGCTTGATGTTTCATTGGGTCTCTTTCAAAATATTGTGAATTGTATAAGATATTGTTTAGTTCTATTGAAACCATACATCAGCTATGTATTAAAGACTTCCACAATAAGTATCAAAGGATTTATGTTATCAAGATCTCTCACATATGTGTACATATTCTTGACCATTCAAGTCAAATTTCAAGTTAAATATGGAAATCCATAGCGTATCTAGAGAGAATTTTGTCACGTGGTATGGTATGATTTTAGAGGTGTTTAGTTTGGTATGAGAACTTAAATTTGGGACTCTCTTGGCATCCTATCGATCTACAATTTTATGTTCAAAGCATCATGAGCACTCATCGCACCGTCAAGTAGAATCTTATGTATCTTCTAATGCCTACAAATAAGTGTTTTCCCTTTATATATGATTTATGTATGAGAGGATGTTATGTTTTCCCTTCCCAATTTCAAGTATGAACTTTTGTTTCTGTTCCTTATAGTAATGAATACACCCAAATTTTGGTGATTATTCACAAAAAAATCACCTGGAGGAAGCAAAAAAGGGTCTAAAAGGGATTACACAATGAAAGGAGTCAATTTTAAACTTAAAAGACCACTCTTGGATTTCATGGGCCGTTATATGCTTGTCACGACCGTGACAACAACCCTACAGACCAACAAATGAATGTAACGAGCTGCAATTTCATATCAGGACCCTAGCAGTTAAGTCATCTTTGTTGATGATATAACAGGACGTAATAACCTATCATGGGTTGTTACATTGTAATATTATGGGCCATGAAAGACGTCACGACATTAGCAGCACAAAACACCATTGGACATCAACTTATTATGGGTCACAACATCTTGTTATGGGTCGTAAGTATTGCATTTAGTAGTTTCCATATCCAGGACCACCATGATTCAAGAGTCGTGATGTCATGTCACTGGTCATGACAGAAGGAATTCCTATCGGACTCAAAGTCTCGGAGGCTTAGATTTCGTCATGGTTGTGACAGACCCATATTTGATTTTGGAAGATGCTTTGAAGTAATTTCAATGAAACAAGTACTCACATTATTTCTTATTTATATATTAATGAATTAAGAAGAACAATTGGACAAGGATACATCTCCTATCTCAAATAAGATTTAATACATTTGAAGAATATAATTAAAGAAGTACTCCTTATTCAATTAGGAATGAGTTCTTTAACAATTTAATTACGAAAAGGAACTACAATTTCATGGAAAGATTTTAAATCATTGTACAACTCCTTGGGAGCTATTAAAAATCTATTCCTAATGGATTTGAGAGAGTTTTGAAGTTAAAAAATTCAGTCTAAGAAGAAACTAAAACTAAAAACAAATTGAAAGATTTTCTCGTCCTTCTCCTTAATAGACCCTTAACCTATCCTAACTCTTTAGGGTTCAAAAGGAAAAATATTTGATCAGATTTGGAAGTGTTTTGCAATGTTTATACTCATCCTTAAAGTTGATTATGAATTTAAAAGGATTTCCTTATCATGACATGGAAAGGTTATCAAATCTTCTCAAACTCTATGGAAAACCTATACACCCTTTAGAGTCTAAAAATACATATGTTGAGAGCAAGGATTTATATTCTAAGAGTTGAGAAGAATTGATATGCTAGGATTCTGCAATTTGCGCCTTTAAGTCAATGACGTGAGAGCAACTTGGTGGGCTGCTGGGAATATTTCTATGTGGTACACTCCTAACTATGATCGTATAGGAGTTCATCGATATCTAGAAGAGTACTTTCTATTGTACTTTATATTGGGATGATATTTTATGTAATCTTTTAGACAAACTTTCTTCTGTAATAGTCTTAGTTGTTAGGGTAAACTATTGAACCCTTTTTTATATTGATTATCTTTCTTTGATTCTCGTGAACATGATTGTCGAGTTTTTAATAAAGTAGTTGGTTATCAACTGTGCAATATGACCAATCTAATTTATGCAATTCATGTTCTACCTTGTTGGATTATCTCGTTAAGGGTGGTTTAATGGTTTAGAAATTATATTTCCTTGCATCATAACTTGAGTTGATTGAGAGTAGATCGATGAAAGGGTGCTTCAAGTTTTTCTTGGTTAAGGATAGTTGGTTTATCCATTAAGAAAGATCATAATATTAGGTATTTCTAATCCATTTGAGAATTAAATGTGTTTATCATTGTTTAAATCAATTGTTGTGGAGATGAAACAAGTTTGTTCCAAATCTTATCCCACATTCTAAGATCCTAGGTGTCATTAGCTTACTTTTGTCTTTCTGTTATTTCTTTTTCTCTCATTGTTATCTCCTATTGACCCTATAAACTAGATAGTTAGTTAAGCTAATTTCTAGTGGTATCAACAACTCTATACACTTAACACTTTATTTTTGATCGACTAGTGCACTTGCTAGCATATTTTTCTATTAACATATTTTAGCAACAAGTTTTTGGCACCATTTTGTGGGAAAAAGATATTGCATCAGTCATTTGGGTTCTTAAGTCAAATAAGGAATAATGTCTTGAAATATTTTACCTAAGAGTATTATATTTCACGATGATAATATTGTTAAGACATCAAGTAGAGTTTGAATTCTAATTGATCATAAGGCTTTATAAAGATAAAATGCTTTTTAAAGGTTCATCATGTCATGAAGTAGGTAACAAAAAGTATTTTGGATACATGAAATATAGACTTAAGAGATCTTAATGCATTAAGATGTTTGTAATTATATTAGAAACTTTGTGCTTTGTTTTATGATTAGACGAAATGACACACATGGGTTACTTTAAGAAGCTTGGGTCCATGCCTCAATGTTCATACCCAAATAAAATATCACATGCTCCATGTTGATCTACTCTATTAAGGATGTACAAAGATGAATGCTATGTGGAGATAAGCTTCCATGAGTATCAACATATGTAAATATTCAAGGATTTAATTAGTATGAGGTAGCCTAAATGTTATTCAAGTACAATAATAGAGATGACTGAGGAATATGAAAGAGACTTAGTCTATCTAACACTATGATGAGTATGCGTAAATATGAACGATAGGGATTGGTGACATATAGATAAGTTTAGTGCAGCAAGGGAATCACTGATTAATTATATGTATAACAAAGGGTTAGAAATGTTAAAATATTGATTATTACATCATAAATATATAACAATATTTTTAAGGAGGTTATTAATCACTTGAAGGCTATAATGTGTTTTATATAGTAAACATAGGAACTCGATAAACAAAATAGAGGAAGATGAAACCTTCGAAATTATACGAGTCTAACTTTGATAATGATTTTGAGGAACAAGAAATTAGCAAAAATGCTATTGTATGATGATCAGGTGATCATAGCAGAAATGATTATGCATAGGTGACCATAGGAGAAATGATGATGCATTAGATGATTTAAATCGTTTTCATCCCATACATTATTGAGAAGTGAAGTTATGAAAAATCGAAAGTTATGGTGATCGGGAATTTTATGGAACATTTATTGAAATTGCAACTATGATTATGATTAGAAAATAATGATCAAACTAGGATCGATTAAAAATTAATTACCAAGTTGATGGAGAATATAACTGATTTTGTCATGAGTTGTTTGGGTGTAATGATTCGTATATAATGGATACTCTAAAAACAAGTTATACAATATAAATTATTGAAGTAATTAGAAGTTACTAGAAATATTGGGTAGTGAAGGATCCTAATAAGTGATAAAAGGTTAGATGCAAATCTATTGTTAGATCTATTACATATGTTCAAATTCAAAAATGAATTTCTTTGTAAGGAGGTTATTATGTAATGACCGACTTTTCCAAATAAAAAAAAGAATAAAGCAAAGGAGACATGATCCGTGTCCAACTCATACACAAACCATGTTGCACCAAACATAGATAGAGTCCTAATTATAATTGATGTTGGCGTCCGAATTTGATTCCTTTTTTATCTTAATTTGAAATCCTAGACTCCTTTGTATATATACTCGGGCTACAGAATTATTTCCCAATGGCTCATTATTTTTTTTCTCTAAAACATGTGTGTCTCTCTCTCCCTCCATTTTTTTCTCTTGATCTCAAAGAACATCAATGAGAGGACAACAACAATCATCCATAACAAAGAGGAGAAGAAGATGATTAGGAGATGAAAAGGAGGAATGTTAATGGACGTAACACCGGTAATAGATCAACGAACAATGTATTTTGGTAAGTAGGCTAGAGTTCCTATTTTTAATTTATTTAAATAATAATTTGATGGGATGGAATATCATATCGAATATAAGATTGAATCCCTAAGTCTTATCATAGTTCATATATTTTTTTCATGAGGTTTCTACACAAAAATAAGAGTTCATATCGTTAGTTGCAACGCCCATGTCTAGGCGGACACGTCGTGCATCTAACTCGACACGATTCGCATCGGCCATGTTGATTTCGCAACATTGGATAAACATGGATGTGTCACCCAAAGTATAGTTTATGTTCATCGTTATGAACACGATCCGTGTCAACCAAGACTTGGCCCAAGTCCTATGTCTTCATCTATAATTGAATGATAGGACAGTATTCATCACCTAAGATGTGGCCTGAGTCTATTTATTGGTCTTTTCTAGGACAAGGTTTGCGTCTTTCGAGATAAGGCCGTGTTCCTTTGTTTATTTGACCTAATTTCAGGAAATGGCTTGTAATGTACAGGCCGTGTCAATAAACCCCGACCTGCTGCATAAAGGAAATACTCACATCATCGAACATGGCCTCATCTAAACCCAACACGACCCATGTAAAAGAAGCTACCCACTTTCCACATTTCATCTAGTTGTTGGCCCGAGTTGGTTTAGTAATATGTTATGGGTAATTGTGACTATTGAAGTATTGTATTGTTCTAAAGATCTTATGATGTAAGTTTACCCTTGTTAGAATTGCTTTTATATTGAATGTTCTTAAAGTTCTGTGATGTGTTAAGGATTAAATACTATATAAAGATAAGGGTAGAAACAAGATAAGTTAAACAAAGGTTGATGTTGCCATGTATTGCATTGTTGGGAGTCATTAAATAGTATTGATATCATTTTATTGTTAGGGGCTAGTAGAATAGCTGCATTTAAGCTACTTAGTTCATGTTGTACAGATTGCTCCCTTCCGTGCAAAAAAGAGGATTCTAAAGCATCCTCCCCCTTGTGGGCACTTATCATGGTTTGTGCCCCACCACTGACTTATAATTGATGAACATCCTAAGATCTCTCTCCAAATCACTAATGAGATAATTGAATGATAAGACACACTAACACATTGAAATTTAAGCATAACATTGCATAGAAAGAAAGTGTTGCATTAGGAAGAGAGAGTGATTGAGAGCTTCATCCTGCATTGGAAGAAATGCAAATCATTGTAAAGCAAACTACTACTTACCAAGTATTGAATATATAAAGTACTAAAAGTAAGATAGATGGGATGTATTGTATAGTAAAATTATTAGTATTAATATTGGCATTGAATTTAATCTTGATTGTGTTGCCTTTATGAAAAGTAAAGATGATTATTGTTGGCCTTGGATTATTCGTTAAAGTTTGGACTTATTGCTATCTTGTAGGTAATTGATATACATAGATGATGCTGGCATGAATGGCGATGGATACTCGTGATGGGATGAGTTGAAGATGGTTTAGCTAGATGTTTTATTGGTTTTCTTTCAAAATATTGTGATTTGTATAAGATATTGTTCAGTTATATGAAGACCATACATCAACTATGTATTGAATACTTCCGTAATAATTATCAAAGTATTTATGTTTATCAAGACCGTCAACATACATGTACATATTCTTGACTAGTGAAGTCAAGTTTTAAGTTAAAGAAGTAAGCTCGTAATGTTTCTAGGAGGACATTTTGTCACGTGGTAGCATGTGTTCTTAGAGGGAATTATGGTTAACTTCTTCCAAAATAAGCTACTAAGTCTTTGGTGTTAGCTAACTTATTCTAAGACTTAGTTAGTTCTTTCTTTGTGGAGATTAACTATTTCTCCAAATGAATATATCATTTATTTATTACAATCCTTTCAGGTCAAAGGGATTTAGGACCTACATATATTCACACACATAACCAAATCAAGAAATTGAGCTCTTCCGTTAGTTAAATTTTTCCCACTAAAAGAGATATATTTTTTCCAAAATGAAATTAATCCTATCATTCTAATATAAAAAATATATAAATAATAAAAATAATATAACATGCTAAATTTCTAACTTAGATAACTTGTCTTAGCCTCATATGATATGCATATTTGTAATGGTCAATACAATCACAATTCTATAATTATGAAATAAAAAAGAATAAAAAAGGACTATTGATGACAAATATATTGTAATGAGATTTTGCAAGTATACTAGTGGCACAAGCAATATAATGATGAGAAATTGTTGATCCCTTGAAGACTCGTTAATACATCAATATAGTGCTAATTAACAAATTGAGTTAAATGTAAACAAACAATGATTTGTTGCAGAAAAAAATAACAAAGTGACGAGGAAAGTGGACTAAGAGCAAGTTGATTATGTTGAGATTAGAGCAAAACCTCTACTATGTTACCATTGTTATGGATTCTAATATGAACATCATGTACATGAACTAATGACAAAGTGAAGAAATTTAATAAAGTTTAACCCCCTAAGATTTCAAGGATGAATTAACTACTATGCCAATGACATGCATGGGTTAATCCTTCAGTTTTAAATCATACAAGTCAGAAGACATAATGCATTAAGATAAATTTCTTGCAATATAAGAGTTCTTTATTTCTATTAAATGACTTCGCAAGTTAGGGTTCTTTGGAGTTCTTCTAATATGGGGTATTCATGCATATGTATAATTTGAGATAAGTCCTCAAAAGACATTCGTATGCAAATATAAAATTTTCCTCTCGGATAAATCAACACATGCGATTAGAATTAAATCATAGAGAAGCAATAAAAATAACATGAATACTACCAAAAGTTCACTATATAGATTTAAATGAAGAAATACATAACAATGGGGTTCTACTCGGTAAAAACTAAACAAAACTACTCAAAAATGAAAAGAAAAACACAAATCAAAATAGGTCTAGAGTTCATCTCATGGGCTAAGAGAAAGTAGTACAATATGACCTAATGGAAGATGGCTTTGCCACTCTCTCTTGATGAGTGCAAACACCGAACCCCGAACTCCATGGTTTCTCTTATCCTTTCTACAATGTTGAAGTTTCTGTTCAAGCCTTTAGTGATCCCATCAAGTTCCCTAAGGTCTTATTTATAGGTCTTTGTCGTCCCCTAGGGTTTTGAATAAAGTCTTCATTAAATTCAATAAGTTTTACCATAAGCAGCACAATTGATGGCATGTAAGTTGATATTCACAACTGTAAAAATTGGTATTGGGCAGAAATCAAGTGCTTCACGCCCTTGAAAATGTCCGCATGACCGTAAATTTTATGCCCATATCATAGCCTTCTGTAGCACCCATGGAACACCTTCACGACCTGTTATTCGGGATAACTCCAAAAATATGTTTTGGTAGTGCCCGTGAAGTTGGTCTCATGATCGTGAGGCTACTCATCAATAATATGTGGTTATATGGCTTTTATGAAATGCTTTAGCGCCCCATGAAGCTTTTTGTAGTTTATCTTCTTCCCTTTTGTTTCTCGTATGTTGCATTTTGTCCACATATTGTATTCTTTGATTATAGAAAACACACAAATTTGAGTAGATGACTGATTCTAATGTAATTCTGTAATAAATTGACATAAAATGTATGTAATATGCAAAAAATATGACACTATAACTATATGAAATGCACGACTCTTTTGCATGCATCAAAACTTCTCCAAGATTTTACTCTTTCTTTTCTTTAAGCAGAAAAACATCTCAAGAAATAAAGTATCCATTCATTGCCAACAACTTACCAGTCGGTACTTTCCCTTTAATATTCATTTTTACGACAATCACCAAAGTATCTAACCACTATTCCAAAAGGTCCCTACCTTGTAATCTTTTTAAGGCTTAAACATTTTATATTCCCTTCCAACCAAGCTCCATAAGATGAACAACACAAAGTATATCTCATAGTAGCATAATGCTAAAAAGATAAATACAAAATGAGCTTAAGAGATCATACAAAATTTTTTATCATACTTTTTTTTAAACAAGGTCTAGCCTCCAAATAGAATTGCACATGGAAGTCCATGTAACAAGCTTTTAGTTGATGACTCATGGATCAGACGACCTTAGGGTACCATGAGTTGAAGCACCCCTTAAGCTACTTGCTCAAAAATTACCAAGTTCTAAATTGAAGGTTCAAACTAAGGAGTGGTTCAGATACTCATATGCTCCGCTATTGCTCAAAGTGGCTCATGTAGCGAGCGTTCAATCGATGGATCCCAAGTGAGTTGGCCTTAGGTCATAGGCAAGACTCTCCTATGGGTCTAATTACCTTAATACCCCTTGGTTCCATATAACACATTTGTACCTTCCTCGACAACTTTATTTGTTATTTTATAATTATTTTTCCAAAATTTTCTTTTCACACATACAAAAACTCAAATGATACTTAATATGTTCAATAAAAAATGCAACTATGATCAAGGCTACATCTAATGAAAAATAAAAGCAAGCTGGAAAAAAGTAGTCGTTTAAGAGTAATATGTCTACTTAGCATCATTCCACATTTCATAAACTCTATACTATGGCAATGCCGACTAGTAATTGAATTTCATAGATTGGCAACATGTTGTGCTAAATTAGTACAAGAGAGACAATCAAGGGTAGTGAAAAAGATTGACATATACTTTTTATATAAAAATAAAATTTATAACAAAATCAAACATGCTAGACCTAAATAATATGTAATGCATGACTAAAGTCCACCAAACGCAAACTTCACATTATCCGTAGTGGATGCCTAACAAGGAAAACCAGAGAAAACTAGAAAACATATTTCATAATGAAGAAAGCAAATATGCAAATAAAATAGACAAAGCATGATCGAATAATCTAATACTTGCCAAGATGATCTGGTGGAGGAAGAAGTGTGAAATAATGTCCTTGGATGATGTGATAATCACAATGACATATGGTCAAACTACTACTACCTCGTGCATAAGTCCTTGTATTACTATCGATCCTCCTGACTCCTAACTCGTGACATCATACTACTGCTGGTTAAAGGCTCGAAGCTCATCATAATGCTATTTTTATGGGTCAGCATGGCCATCAAAGTGGCCCAAAAAGTAGAAAAATCAAAAGATGATGGAGGCGGCTGGTTCAGAACAGTCTAAGGGCCGACTCCCATGTCTGAAGGTTGATGCTCCGACATAGACTCAGACTCAGATTCTTCATTCTCGCACTCAAGATGTGTGGCTTGAAGAAGACGAATTGACGGAGATCAGGTGATCTAGAGCAAGTTGGCAAAAAGATCTAGTTTGCATGGTTAGAAAATATGAAGCGATCGATCTCAATCACTAAGAGGGTTTCAATCATGTTTTTCAAAACAAAGAAACAAAAGCCATCAACCATTTCTATCAACTTCATCTCCAGGATTATGTTGAGAACTAAAACCTCATGTGAAATGCTCTTGTTCCTATAATCTTCTAGGTTCAAACGACAATAGTTCGCAATTGGGGTTATAAGCCCCTACAAAATAAAATTCCACTTCTCTTCTCTATGAACCTCATGAGATATCATGCCAAAAAGTCCCCCATAATAGTTTTCTTACCCTAAATTATAAAGTAAAAAAGAATAGCTCAATAGAGTTTACAACTCCTTCACTATCATCTCTTGCGTAATAGGAGCAAAAAAAATGCGATGGACATAATAGAATATGGGATTCTAAATATATGTACTACTGGCCATCTGGTAATTCAGATGTCCCTCCCTTTTGAGGAGTTTCCAAAATTCCCTACTAGAAAAGTGATGCAAAGTGCATAGTGGTTCTTCATTTGTAAAGTGATAAATATCATTGAATTCTACCAAGGAAAGGACAAACTCTTGATTGTATAGCCTTAATTTGATTGTTCAACCGAGATGGCGTTGGTCAATGGTGAGTGAGCTGAAGAACTCCAAGTCCTTGTATATTGGCTAATAGTTGCTGATGAAATGACCGATGCATGTCTTGTCAAACATGATTAGGATGTTCATATCTGATAATGAATTGAATCATTGTGGAGTCATGGGCAAAACAGGTGTTAGCAAGCTTGGGTTCCTTGTACTATACCGTTTGTCGCCTATGCTAATATCTTGTAAGATAATGTGGTGAGGATAATCGAGAAGGAAGTCAGAGGTTCCTCCTAGGCTGCATTACTCGCCTTAGTAGCACGAGCCCGATGACGAGAGGGCTGGTGATCATTGCGTTGAATGGGGAATCACGTTCATGGTAGCATGATGATGCTAGAGAGCATTTCACATCCCATGAATTGGAGCTCACGATCGTGAATTGGCAATCGATAGGACGGGTGTTAGGGCAGTCTTCATGTCTAGTGAATTGGAGTTCATAGCCGTGAATTAGCTCAACTGTGAATGATTGATTATGGATTGTCGATGATGCCATGGCAGATCCGGTGCAGGGTTGATGGTAATGACCGTTGCCGATAGAGGTCCGACAGAGCGTGATTTGTCTGAGCATGTCGATAACCTTCACCGATGAAGATGGGGTTGCCAAGTGTGGAAGAAACAAATGCTTCTTCACAGTCCGTTAAATAGATTCATGCGCCCAACGGTCAACCAAATCTCATCATTAGGCCTAACTCTTAGGCCCGTTGGAGTTGCAGCGCTTGACGCTCGTGAATCCTGCAACATAACAATTAGTTGTCATCAATAACATTTGTATGCATATTGGGTTCAAGGGTCATGATTGTACTGCACAGGGTGTTAACACTATGAATTCCCGCAAATGTTCGGTCATCGCATGAATATTATGCACGAGCGTGAGTGTAGTTCACATGCCCGTAATTGTTCTTCAAGTTTCTTGCAACTTGTATATTCCTCTTTTCTAAATAAATGCTATAAAAACTACACCACACAAACTAAAACAAAATGAAATGAATAAAAGGATTGGGTTAGAGCGAATAGTTCTAAGTTTCAATCGTTAGCTTGACTCTTCCCTACTTTAGTTTAGGGGTCTTCAAGGAGCATGGACAACCCTTCCTTGATGATCATCCCCACTATATATTTTTGTTGTTGCCCATTGACCTTGAAAGAGTTACCTCCTGACAGAGACTGGATTTCTAATGTTTCAAAGGATGAAGAGTTAATGACAAAATGGACCTTGTCCATTTGAGTTTCCCTTGAAACAATATGGGACAACTGCTATAGAGAAGATATTTATCTCCTTCATTGAAGTCTTTCACCAGGATGTGCTTGTCATGAGTGCGGCTGCATAGTAGATGATATGAAAGATTTTCTCTTTTTGTTGTCCCAAACTACTCCAATTTCATCATCGATGGCATCACACATCAATTCAAAGGGCAAAGACCAATCTTGTGCTACAACAGTAGGTGTAGAGATTAACTTTTCCTTTAATAACTCAAAAGCATGTAAACAATTAGCATTAAAAATCAAACTTCATGTCTTTCAAAATAAGATGAGTCAATAGTCTCGTGATGTTTGTGAAATCCTTAATAAAACGTCTGTTGAAATCAACATTTTTGAGAAAATTTCTCGCTCCCTTGATTGTAGTTAGTGAAGGTAGATGCATGCTATCACCTTGATCTTTGCTTTGTCAACCTCAATTCCCTTGGAAAATATTTTTTGGCCCAACATCCCCTCTTCCACCATTAAATGATTTTTTTTCTAATTTAATATTAATTTTTTTTTCTTCACACATTTGCAGAACTTTTTTCAAGTGCTTCAGGCAGATATCAAATGAATCTCCAAATAATGTAAAGTCATCCATGAAGATCTCTAGGGATTACTCATTCATATCTTTGAAGATCATTATCATGCATCTTTGAAAATGTTGGAGGTGCATTGCATAGACCGAATGACATTCGTCAATATGCAAAGTTGTCATATGGGCATGTTAATGTGATCTTGTCTCAATCTTTAGGTGTCACTGCACTTTGATTATAACTAGTATATCCATCAAGAGAACACTAATGTTCATGAAATAAACACACTCTAGCATTTGATCAGTGAATGTGATAGGAAAGTGGTCCTTACGGGTAGCTTCATTTGATTTTTTGTAATCAATGATAATCGCCAACTAGTAACCTTCCAAGAGAACACTAATGAACATGATCAATCCATTGACTATACGAGATAAGATAAACGATACCTACATCAAGGAGTTTGATGACTTCTTTGTGTACTATGTCTTTTAGTGTGGGATTGAACCTTCTTTGAAATTGTGTGTCTGCCATGCTATTGTCCTCCATGAGAATCTTGTGCATGCAGATGGAGGGTAAGATCCCCTTTATATCCACAATGAACCACGTTATTGCCTTCTTATGTTTTCGAAAAATTTCCAACAATTGATCTTCTTTTTCCCCTGTTAATGCAAAAGACACCATTAAAGAGTATCATTAATTTTAAGAAAGCAATATTTTAAGTGCTCTAATAATCTCATAATTTAGTCGATGATTTTCTTTAAGTGTCACTCTCTTTCAACTTTAGTTTTTTTAGCCTTAATGGTGATGACCTTTGCAACATCATAACCACTAAAGATTTTAGCATCTTCCAATTGCAACATGTTCAAAAAGATCATATGCATATCAAGCACCAAAAAGATCATCTACATGTTTAAACAAGGGATGCAACAACTGATTATTGCAAAGTTTTTCAACATTAAATGATAGAGTTTCATCATCAACTTTAATCGTCAACTTCCCTTTTTGGACATCAATGAGTGTCCTTCCAGTTGCTAAGAATGCCCGCCTGAGAAAGATAGATGTTTTTTTTCTACTAACTGCATATCAAGCACCACAAAATGAAAAACAAACTTGACTACCTGTACTAAGACATCTTCAAGTAATCCTCTAGCTTCTTTATAGATTGATCAACCAATTGAAGTAGTAGTCCTATTTATTTTTGTTCTCCTATAGATCACAAAATAGTAAAAGTTCTATCTCTCTTAATTTTTTTGGTAGGTCCTTGTGACAAAAAGAGGAACATTCTGGTGTTAGCTTGATGACACCCATCTCTTCGATCTTCGTCTTGTTTAGTATATCTTTAAGAAATTTTGCAGAACTGGTATCTAGGCAAAGGCTTTATAGAACGAAATGTTGATAAGAAGCTATTTGAACACTTATTTTCCAAAAAAATAAAAATTGGTTGTCCAACCTCTCCTTGTGATATTTTTGGGGGTATGGAAGGTTGTTAGGCTTCTGATTTGAAATGGTGGACATCTTATTCTTCTTTTCAACTTCTGTTGTTGCAGGTTTATTCTGCTTTAAGATAGTCTTTGTTACATCATATATTGGGGGGCAAGTTTCCTCCAATTGAAGTCTACTCCTCAGAGTGATACTTTAGCTTGTTCCTTTGGATTTTTTTGGTGTCACTAGGCAAGATCCCGAGTCCTAGCTATCCAACCTGCATTTCCAAATTTTTATTAGATGCATCCTAATCAGTAATTTTTTATTCCTAGTGGTCATAAATTTAGCCAGAATTTCCTTCATATTGGTCTTGGATCCATATCGGGGTTGAAAACCAGGAGGTGGCTGTTGTGGCTATTGTGACTTGGTTCCAAGACCTAGCTGAAATTCAGAAGTGTTAGCATTGTTATTCCTTAAAAAATTGTTGGAGACAAAATTAGCATTTTCAAAATGTAATTGAGATGAATTTGTCTCTCTATGGCAATCATTGTTCAAATGTCCTTCGTCGCAAAAATAAAAAAATAACACATTTGATCTTGTTTGCAGTGTTTCTACCTATAATCTTGTTTAGATCCTCTATTTGAGCAGATACAACGTCGAATTGTGTACTTGGTATATACCAGCTTCCTTCTGTGGTTGGACAATGTCATTCTACCACTGTGTTAGAACCAGATTCTCAATCATTTTGAACATTTTCTCAAGTGATTTTGTCAGAGATAGTACTTCCTGATGATGTATCCAATAAGCTTTTCACTCTCAATGGAGCAACATTGTAGATGCTTGGATTTGCTCATATAATGACATCCTTTTTTTTAGGAACTCTGGCAACCCGTTCCTTGAATCTCTCTTAGGTTTCATGCAAGGATTCATTGTCTTGCTGGAAAAAGATTTGGTTTTAGAGATAAACCTCATTGTTCTTTAAGAAGGGGTAGAATATTTGTTGTTAAATACTTGTTTCAACTCCTCCCATCTGGTGATTATACTAGAAGGTATAGTAGATTGCCAAGAAGAAGCTTTCCTTTCAATGAAAAAGGAAATAAGTGAAGCCTACTAGTAAAATTACATGGCTGATGAAGGCAAAAGATGTCGTCATTGTTCTTGTTGTATGAGACTCTCTACCCCGTGCAATGAAAAGAATTCTACACAAGGTGCATGATGCATCCTTCCCTAAGAAAAGGGCACTTAGTGGCTTGATCTCCCATTGACCTACTATTATATGATCGTATTATTTTTCATGGCATACCATATAAAGTGAAGAGATTTTTCATTATAAAAATACCAAACAAGTGGAAAGAACAATTTCTCATTATCTTTGTTATCAAATAAAGAATACCTTTATGTGATCATTGCTATCGAAGAAAGAATAATGATATATGATTACTATTATCTAAGAATGACATCGAATGATTACTGAATAGTGACTCAAATTTTGATGATTAATGCTATCAATCAAGTGATATCAAAGTATTATCGAACATTGACTCAATGTTTATTATTGTCTATCGATTATTGTTACTTTTTCATTTATTGACTTATATGATAAAGACTATATTGCCCACCAATTTGATTTTATATCACCACATTACTCCATGCAATTCACATTAAACATTTATGCTTAAAAGAAGTTTATTCCATGATTTATTGTGTTATGTTATCGAATGATCATTGATTTACCGATTCCTATTTTTTTTATGATATCGCATACAACCAAACTACTCATCATATGTTGATTTACCTCCATTGATCATTGAGTTAAAATAATGATGATGGGCTATTGATTCTTACCATTATCCACATTTTCACCATTGATTTCATGATGCTCCATTGAACTACCTATTGAATTTGATGATGTTCTATCATTGATCTATCTTGACATATATGATCGTTCTATTGCTTCATTGAATTATTATTCGATAAAGAAAATGTTATTTTTGTTCTAAAATGACTAATATCATTAATATGTTATTCACACGAGCTTATCAAAAACTTACAGGAGAGGGCCTCACCTGCATTTATCCTTGCAGGTATTTGATTTCGTACTAGGCTGATTGTGATGGTGAGGCTCTAGTTACTGTTGAACATGGCTAATGACTCATTTTTATTATTCATTATGTTATGTGTCATTTGTTGCACATTTAAGTTGTAAAATGTACTAGTTTGAATACTATTTGGAGTCACAATTGAAATGGTGATGTTAGTTTACTATTAGTTTCTGCATCTATTATAATTTTATTTTTTTACATTATTTATATGTTTCTGTTGATGTGTCACTTATAGTTATTGTTGAACATGGCTAAGGACTCCTTTTTATTATTCATTATGTTATGTGTTACTTGTTGCACATTTAAGTTGTAAAATGTACTAGTTTAAATACTATTTGGAGTCACATTTGAAATGATGATGTTAGTTTACTATTAGTTTCTGCATCTATTATAATTTTGTTTTATCTACATTATTTATATGTTTCTGCTGATGTGTCACTTATGTTGATTGATGATGGTCAAGAAAATAGTCAAGTAATGTATAGCAATAATGCACATGAGAGGAGGCTTTGTCACGTGATGAAAGTTGAATTTCGGGGCGTTACATTACTTGCAATGAACTCACCATGGTTCTAGATAATAAAATGAAAATGCAAGCAAGCTTTGTATATACTAAATGCATTCAATAAATATACAACTTCTTTTATACTAAAAAAAAAGAAGACACATCTTGGCTAAACAAGGATTTATTGTCTAGAAGTAAGAAAATTCTCTTTGCCATCGAACTACAACTAGTTACCCAATATTAAGATGATACATCATAAAAATATCAGTGTTTGAGTTTTATAGATTAATGTGATTTCTAGAAATTATACGGAACACACAATATAAAAATAGTAAGTTGACACAATTTTTTTGGATTGATTGCAAATTTTCAATTTTCTAATTTTTTAATACTATGCATGATATTACAAAAAATGAATATGAAGAAACAAAATGATGCTAAAAATAAATTTACCATGTAATAATAAGTTAATATGAAACGAAATTGCAATCCCCACCAAAAACTTGAACTTCACACTGACCTTAATGTTAAGCTCTTACAACGACGAGATAATAAAAAAGAAAATGTACATAGGAAATGATAAAAATAAGGAAAGGAAAATGTGCAACCCAAGAAACTATTCTTGTGGTGGCGAATACCTAACAAGTTAGTAATGTAGGGGTAACATCATCAATGCACTATGACTAAGTAGAGATCACATTATATTGTTGTTGATGTTGCAAGCACATTGCTTGGTTCCCTTGATTAAGAGTGTAAAAAATCTTCTAATGTTGTGGTTGCATAACCGTTAGAGTAGCCCATAGAGAAGACAAAGTACATGAGGCAAAAAAATGATAGAGGGTCAATTGCCATGTATGAGGGCTCCTCAGTGTGGGAAGATCCCTCATTTGTTCTTAGTATGGGTCAATTGCCATGTATGAGGGCTCCTCAGTGTGGGAAGATCCCTCATTTGTTCTTAGTATGGGTCAATTGCCATGTATGAGGGCTCCTCAGTGTGGGAAGATCCCTCATTTGTTCTTAGTATGGCATCTGGTGGAGATACTAGTGGAGGAGAATCATCATCTTCAATAGAGAAGAAAATCTGATTGTCGTTGTTGAAGACTATGAATTTATCGATGTCAATTTTTGGAATGAAGTGCCATCTCATGGATAAACTAATAGCTAATATGTAATGCCCAGAAATTCGACCTTCGCCATATGGCAAAGTCTCCTCTTATAGGCACTACTGTTATAGATCACTTGACCATTTTCTTGACCAAAATTGCTTAGTAATGGTGACACATCAGAGAAGGCATAAAAAAATAATATAAATGAAACATAATAAATAAATTCGGAAACTAATAGTAAATTAATATCATCATTCAATTGTGAGTGTAAGGTACAAACCCAAAATAATATCTATATTAATATATAGCACAACTCAATTTGGCAAATGACATTTAACATAATGAGTCATAAAAAGAAGGTTCTAGCCATGTGCAACAACAACCACAGCCTCATAGTCGCACACATCATAAGCAACCAAGTAAGAAGTCAAATTACTTGTAGAGATCAGTGTAGGAGAAGTCCTCTCCCGAAAGTTTTTGCAAAGCTCGTGTGGATAACATAACAATGAACATAGATCATACATTTTAGTACAAACATAGCATTTTCTTTATCAAACAATAACTAAGTGTAGCAATAGAATGACTTATATGTCAAGATTGATCAAGGATACAACATCGTCAAATTTAATTAGTGGAGTATCATGAAATCATCGATAAATGGTATCAGTAACAATAAGGATCAATAGCCCATCATCTTTACTTTAACTTAATGATCAATGGAGTCACATTAGAATATGATCGATAGTTTAGAATGTGATAACATAAAAAAAAGAATTGGTAAATCAATGATCTTTCGGTAACATAACAAAATAATCATGAAATAAACTTCTTTTGAGCATAAGTCAGTGAACAACATAATTTTTATCATGGGAGTCAATGAATGCAGCAATCGATGTATAATAATAATAATAATAATAATAATAATAATAATAATAATAATAATCATTAAGTTGATGTTTGGTAATAATTTGATATCACTTATTTGACAACATTAATCATCAATCATTGAGTCAAAATTCAGTTATCCTTTGATGTCAATCTTCGATAACAATAATGGTGTACCCGATTTCTTCTTTTTGATAGCACTAATTATATATCGATATTCTTTCTTCGATAACAATATTGAAAGTTATTATTTCAACTACTTCAGTATATTTATAATGGAAGAGCCCTTTAATTTATAAGGTATCCCATGAAAAGTAATACAGAAATATGTTAGTAGATAAGTGGTGGCTCAAGCCATGACTAGCGCCCTTTTCTTAGGGAATAATGCATCACACCCTATGTGGAATCCTTATCGTTGCATGGGGTGGAGAATACCAAACACTAGGAACATTGACGATGTTTTGTCTTCATTGGCCATGTAGTTTCATTGTGTTATCTTTAGTCATGGCGTCCCCCATATTGCAATATTTATCTTTGTTAGCCTATTAGCTATATTTTGTGTCCGATAAATTCAAGGATCATGATACAATACAAATAGGTTAAAAAAACTTCAAGAAAATTTTGAGAAACTTCTAAGTCATACATAAGCCCACATGGATTCTAACAAATCATAAAAACCAGATATGATGATAGATTATCGAGATTCATAAGAATTATAACAACAATAACTATTCCTCTTATGAATTAATTCATAATGGATTAATTTGACTATTAATAATCAGTTTAAGATACTGTTATTCAAGTCATAATAGAAAGAATATTTTGAGACTATAATATTACTATTGAGATTGATAATCCACTTAGGATTAATACTGATAATTTCAAATCAAAATAATATTATCTAAATCGTGATAAGGATGGATAATAAACTAGTACAAATAAAAATAACGGAACTAAATTAAATTATCAACTAATAATAATTGGAATAAATTACCATCACAATAATTCACTAAAGATATATTCCCATAATTGAATTAATACTAACTAACATAAATTATATGTAAATAAGAAAATAAATTACATTTTCCTGGGTTTGTTTCCTATTGGTAACAATGAATAAAAAATTAATTTCTTGACTGCATTTGCAATATATATTAATTAATAAATCAATAATAATAATTTCTCGACTCGATTCTAATTTCTCGACTCCAGTTTCAGTTAATTTCAATAAGTAAATAAAATTAATAACACTTTTTTTCTCCATTTCTAAATATTTCTAATAAATAATTAATTAGAAATTTCTCTGCTAGGAAATAACATTAATCAAATGAAAGAAAAAAAAATGTTGCTATGGTGGCCAAGTTTGCCCATCGTAACCATATTCATGCATGGGCTACGGTTGGACATCGTAGCACACACATGCACTACGGTTCTACTGTAGCGCGTCTCTTGAGGTCATAGCGATCACAATGAGATCGCAGCAGGCTCCTAAATTCCACTACAGTCTGTAGTATCATAAAAATTTAACCGTTACGATCAATACACAACCGTAGTCATACATTATGATTTTAATCTAACTTGTTCTACTATCAATTGGAAGTTAAATATAAGAACTAGAAACAAACATCTAAGAATCTATCATAAAAAAGGCTTAATTATTGTCTAGAGATCAATACTACTTTAATGAAAATAAATCATTATTGTTATAACTCATAAAACAATAAAAGTCATGTACAAACAAATAGAAAAATACTGAGATTTAGTTCTATTATTTTAGTATCATTATTTGATCTCATTAAAGACACTTTTAGATGTAGGATCATTTCTTCTCATTTCGTCCTTGCTTTGGCCTCCTATATAATTGGACGAACCTCTAAGTTGTTTCCCCCCTTCTTCTGCCTTTTGTTGCTATTTGTAAGCATTGAGCAAACTGGGAGAACGAGAAAGAAATATTACATAGAGATATGAAGAAGAAAAATGAGATCATGGGATTTAATGAAAAAAAAATTACACACACAACATATATATATTAAGAATTGGGGAATAAATGAGTCAATGTGGACTATTAGTCTCCCACCCCACAATTATTTTGTCTTATTATTATTATTATTATTATTATTATTATTTAGCCTTGTTTTTTAAAATAAATAATCAGGTTGTTACATAGTACATGAAATTTATCATGGTGAGATCGAGGGAAGCATTGTCACTTGAGCACTTGACATCGTTTTAATCATCTAGAGATTGAGGATTTAGTGTGACCAGTTCACTAAGTATTATCTTCTCTCTTTTTGGTGGGGTTCTACAAGAAACAACAAGTGGATCGGTCAAGAATAATCCAACATTGTTCTTGATTCTACTCGAGCATTTGACGTCGTTTTAATCATCTAGAGGTATTGAGGATTTGGTGTGACCAGTTCACCAACTATTATCTTCTCTCTTTTTGGCGGGGTTCTACAAGAAACAACAAGTGGATGGGTCAAGAATGATCCAACATTGTTCTTTATGCTTCTTGGCATGACCCAAATGAAAAGATCTAAAAATGCTCACTAATCCTTCATATCTCCATGAGGGAACAAAGAAGATGTTAAAATGTGATCCTATATTGAAACATTAGGATCTAGATCATATTGATTTTCGTTCTTTAGAGTTTCAGTTGAGACTCCCTGTAATGCCCAAGAGTTTTAAACAAATAATAAAAGGATAAAAATAAAGATAAGGTAAGATATCATAGGATATGATTAGAATTAGGAAAGGACAAGAGTTAAAGTTAAGTACTTTTCTAATCAATTAAGTATTTCTAGTTCAATACAAATTACTTTTTAAGGGGACTTCTAATCATATGAAAGGCTATCTTAAGAAAATATAATCACATACAAAATAGTTCTTGAGAAGTCTTAATCACATTCAAACTCTATCTAGAGAGATTTGCTTTCTTATAAATAAGACCCAATCCCTCCTCTCTCTCTCTCTCTCTCTCTCTCTCTCTCCTTTTCTCTGTTTGTGGCGTTAGATCAACATGGAAGAGGAGAGGTCAAAGAAGATGGTTCATCATGGAGGAGGAACGATGAGAACAATCTAGAGTAAGGAAGAAGAAGATAATTTTACCACAATGCAAGGTATGATATAAAGGGTATTTACATGAACATTAATTATAATTATGATTCCTTGATGAAGATTATAGAAAATCATTAATAATTCTATATCTTAACCAACTACGTATGGGATGGAGACGGAAATTGTGCTCGCCATCAGCATCTTGGAGACTGAACATGTGTTGTATCCTAATTGACACGGATCACATTTATGATTATAGAAATGGCTGCATTGTTGAACGCGAGTTGACGTGTTGCCCCTTGACGTCGGCCGTGCTCCTTAGATCAAAGACAACTCTCACATCAAACCCTAGACCTAACACAAACCGTGTGTTTCCCGACATAGGTCATGTTAATAGCAGTGAAGCGAAAAACGAATTGCGGTATCCTCAGGGCAAAGATGACATGCAAAACCCTAATCCTAGAAATAGGTCACGTAACTCCGACGCGGATCATATTACTCTATAAGTTCTAATATGAACTAGGAACAAGTAACGAAACGCGGATTGGCTCACCTTGAAACAGTCGCATCAAAATTAAATTAGAGGATGCCTGATGGGCACCTCATTGCCATCGACGCAGGTCATGTTCTATCAAACAAATTTATCATGCGCTTAAAACTTGCGGAATATTGATCATGTCTTGTTTCGACATTGGCCATATTTTCCTTTATCGCTGATAGATAGAAAATTCTCTACTTAAGATTTTTTTTATATTTATTGTTTCACCCTAGTGCTTGATTTAATGATGGTTGTATGAGTCAACCTAGAAAGGAGATTATGTCCAATATTTAATAGGTTTTAAAGTGAATAATACATGTGATGTAATTCATCTATGAAGGGTATGAGTTGGTTCCCGATGAATTATTAACACAAACCTTAGACGTCGATTAATTACTAATTTCTTTGGGAGCTAAGGGTCCATTTGGGGATCGAGGTTTCCTTCGAGGACCATCTTCAGTTCCTTCGGTGGCTAAAAGTTCCTTTGGAGACTGAGGATTCTTTAGAAGATCATTATTATGAGTTTTATTGGGTCAGAGAAAGATCCCAAGGCCTAGCTAGCTTTAATGCTCAATAGTGATTGTAATGATTGAATAACTTAAGACAAAATAAATACAAAAAAATGAATGGTACAAAGTAAAGTATTGACTAGTTTTGAACACATTGAACATATGAGATTAGGAAAATCATGATGAGAAATGCAATTAATGTTTTTATCATAAGTGGACCAATGATAATAAAATAAATGATGCAAAGTAAAGAATGAATTGAGCATGAAAATCTTAAACATGGGATGAAGGGCATTATGTCATCATAATGCAATTGATGCATTGGAATAGTCAAATTATTGTAAGAAAAAAATTGATCAATGAGAAAATGAGAAGGTAAAATAAAGTAAAATGAATTTATTAATTATGAAGTTGTTTTTTATTATGTTTTCACATATGATTTTGTTTTCTATTGCTTATTACCATTATATATTAGGTTCTCATGCATCCTCCAAGTAGATGATGATGACACAATAGTACCATGAAGATGTTCGTGATGAAATAACTTGCATATGATATAAATTTCGATTATGATTTAAGTATCAACTTTCACATATATTTATAATATTGATCAAATTAATTGATCAAAGTCAAATCAAAGAGTAAATTCATAGCGACTTCAGAAAAAGTATTCTGACATGTAATGATGTGTGCTTTTGAAAACGTTACACTCTCTTAGTTATTTTTTGCCAGAACGAGTCAAACTCCTATGAAATCTTTGGAAGGATGATCCTGATAATGTTAATTATGTCATTATACATGTTTCTTTAATAATGTCTAATTAGTACATAATAATAATATAATAACTAGTCATCATTATTTAAATGTTTACTTGAATATTTAACTATTTATACATTAAACTTATACTATTTATTCCTACTAAAATAAGCTTTTAACAATATCGCCAAATCGTTGTGTCAATCTGTTATTCTTACGGAGAACTAATTAATATATATGAGAACGAATATCTATTTCTTAATCTAATCATCTAATTAAAAAAAAACTAGAGGCAAGATATGATAAGGACTTAAAATATTTAAATTTATTCAAAATCGTTAAAAAATTGATCTTTCAATTTTCTTTAAAGAAGTCCAATCACCGTTATTAAAAATAATTCTTATAGAGCCCGTTTGGCAACACAAATCTTGTCCAGTTCCCTCAAACGAGGTGATGTTTTGGGGAAACAGACACGATACCCTATGCTGGAACCCCGGGTCACGTGACCCAGGGTTCCAACTATCGATTCCTGCTCAGGTTCTGCTTTGCTGCAACAACAGCGTACACTGCTATTGCAGCTTTTTTAAATTTTTTTTGCTAATATTATATTATAATTATTTTAACTAATATTTTTACTTATACAATATTTTATTAATTTGTATGTGAAACTAAAATTATTTTTATGAAATAATTGTTATTGATTACTAAGATTAATTTTATATTATTTATTATTTATATTTTAAAATAGATTAATAGATACTTTTTATAAAAGTTTTAAGAAATTATTAATTGGTGAGATTAATTTTATATTAATTATTAATTATTTTTAATAATTTTAATTGTTATTATTAACAAATTTTTTTATGTAAATATTAATTCATGAGATTAATTACTTTTAAAATAGCTTTAATCAATATTTTTAATATTTTTTTATGAAAATATTAACTTGTAAAATTAATTTTAT
>LTAE01004999.1:0-30060 GCA_001647135.1 Pontederia paniculata | reverse complement strand
TTCAAGGTTAATATCTCCTAAATTTCGCACTACACGGATAGTGGGAGTGTCAAAGATGCATGACCACGAAGGTCAAGTGGGAGATGTTAACATATGACCTTGTGGTCATGTTTTGAACGAGCAGCAAGTGCTCGTTGGAGTGGAGCCGGAAGAAGCGCTCCACTCGGCCGGATTTCGCGGGATGACGCGTGAACTACGGGAAGCCGCGGAAGACGCGGCAACGACGCGGCATGGGCGGACGGAAGTGGAGTTTGAGCAGCGCCTATAAGAAGCTCGACTTGGCGAGCGGAATTAACCACTGTTCGGGAGCCTCAAACATAATCTAACCTTCCAAAAGTCTTTAAAGTCTACATACAGAAATGCTCTCTATGTAAAAAAATGTCAGATGTAAATCGTTGTAACTATAGGATAGTTACTTTAACTATTCATGTATAGTCTATATATGTATGGGTTCTGCCTTTCATCCAATATTGTTGAAAGTTAATGAAATATTCCTTTTTCTCTTATTTAACTTGTGCTTCTTGTGTTGCTCTCTTTCAAAATTTAGATTTGGACTTTAAGACATTTAAATCTTAAGTTTCTTGGCTGACTTAGCCTCTAGAAAGGAAGAGACTAAGGCCACATACACTTAGGAATTTAAATGTGTGACAGGGTATAGCACGAAATCAGTTCGTCGACGGCCAAAATGGGCTCTGATACAAATTTAGAGAGTTGAGAGAGACATGATTCCCAACATACTGATACCAATTGCGGCGTAATATTCTTTTTATAATAGCTGAATGCCTGCTCCCTTTCATCTCGGGCCTTTAAGTCCACAATCGTGTGTGCCCGCTGCCGTTTCCAATTGGGCTTATCTTCGCTATCTTCGCCTTCCGTTACCAGCCTGCTGTTCCAACTCAACTTGCACGTTGTGGACAACCTGGCCTGGCTGGCAATTGTGGCGACAGTTGCATCAATCAACGGCTTCCTGGGTCGCCGCCACCATGACACTGTCGTCATCTACTATAAATTTGGCACCCACATTTGAATTTCTAAACTATCTAATTCCGAAGGCATATCAACTAACTAGAAAAATCACTGAAATCACCCTGATTTGTGGAAGAACTTAATGGAAAAGCTATTAATTTCAGTCACCAAATTTCAAATTGCGGGAAGAACTTGACACTCATAGCATTCGATGAATCAAAACCAAATGCCTGCATCATATGTCATCACATTAATCGATCTTCCAATGAGGCACCGGTCACAGCGCAGAACATGCATTCATGAGCTAAAATCAAATGTCGAAGCAAGTTAATGCTGAAAAACAACAACTCCTAGCAGACGAGATGCAGCACAACACCGACAGCTTCATAACAATGCAAGGGAAAAAAGAAGAAGAATTTGACTACCGTGGGAGAGAAATGGAGATTTGCCATCTGCGCAGGCCTCCACCGGGCCGCGGCCGGGGCGCTGCCTCCGAATCGAACCACGGCCTCCCTCACCGACCCGAAGGGCGCCGAGAAGTCGATCTCCCCTCTTCCATTAGCGCTTCTTCTAAGCTTCTCCGCCGTCGGTAACGGCACCGGCACCGGCGCGGCGGCGCCATTCCCGCTCTCCATTGCAAAGCTGGAGAGCAGAGCTCTCGAGGTTTCGGAGGACAGAGACAGAGCCAGTGAGGCGTCGATAGCTGTGAGTCTATGAGGAGAGCAAAACTCCTTCGCACACATCAATATGCGATGCGTTCTACACCGTCCGATCATATGCCACATTAGATATTTATCGTTAATTTGAGGCAAATTTCAAAGTGGTCTCCATCCGATGTAATCCGCATATAGGAAATATGCGTACGAATAGCTGAAGAATTCAGGAACGTGTGGTTGGTGACTTGGCGCACGTGAACTTGCCCCCACTGGGCGTCACGAGAGGCAGCGGCGACCGTTGGTACGCGATGCACGTGCCACCGGAGGGGTAAAGCGGCTCCTTTATCAACGGTCCAAAACGCTTCCGATGGACGCGTGGAGGGATTAGATTTCTTCTTACGATTACTAATTGTAGACTTCCATGTGGGCTCCAGGGGGTACGGACGTGGGAAGATGCCAAACTTATCTGGATCGTCTGATCATTTCGAGGGGGGCCCAATGTGATTGTTTGATTGATGCATGAGCGAGCGCTAGGGGTTTCCGTTTGTCTCGTCTCCAATACTTTTTTTTAGCTTGGTCTAAACATATAAAAAAAGTTGTACAAAACTCATCATCATCAACTTTATGAACCTTGATCATCTTAGTTAATTCATAAAAAGGAGTGAGATCAAAAAAAGGGAAAAGCAAAACTCATCAATCATCATCATGTGAAAATCTGAACTTTATTACATGTCTAAACTTGTTCTTTTTATTGTAAAGGGACACGAGCCAATTTGGTATAGGCATTTTCAAATTTTTACTTTTTTAGAAACTTATAATTCTTATTTCAATTTTATGTATTTTGGCCAAGTTATGATTTGTGATATTATATCTTTTTTTTCTATTGCACGAGTCCATCTAAATTAATTCAGGCCTTTTTAACGAAAATAAAATATGAATTCTTAGAAAAATGAATTTTTGAATATTTTATTTTCAATAGATGTTCATTAAATATGAAGGAAGAAAATCTTTTAGAATCTAATTTGTGAGAGAAAATTGAATTTTTATTTAAAAATTATAATTTATTTTTGAAAAAAATACATTTTTAGTCAAAAAACATATTTTTGGATAGATCAATTTTTTATTAACAAATAACAAAAATTAAAAAAATATTTTCATGAGAAATAATTTTATCAAAATAAATGGAGGTTAAGTCAATAAATTAAATTAATCAATTTAAATATGTGTCATAAGAATCATGCAGGGGCGAAGTTGTGGGAGTGCAAGTGGGTGCACTGGCACCCTGGCTAACTTATAATAATATTAGTACTGTTATTTTAACAAGTTAAATGCTAGGTCCAGTGGATGAGTGCAGGATTACTTGTTGGTCCTTGAGTAGTCCACTCACACTCTTTATATTTATTTTTTTTTTTTATTTGCATAGTTAACTTCTTCAGTTCCAAATATTGATTATGCTTTTTTTTTTCCACCTTCCATCTCCTTATATATTCTTTAGCTTTATTGGATTATGCAACAAAAATATCATTTATTTATACTAAATTAAATAATATATTTTTCAAAAAAATTATTTATACACACCACAATATTATACATCTCAACTTAGTTCTATATGAATATATAATATAAATGTACTTGTTATTCTTATTTATGTTTATAAACATTTTTTAATGTTATGTCTTTTTCACCTCTTTTCAATTGTTCCTTATTCAAATCTTACATGTTATTATTTTTTCAAAAATAACATTTATCTATGTTGTATTATATACTCGTGATACTATATCTTATCATTCAAAATATTTGGTTAGCAAGTTTTTTATAATTATATAAATTATTAAATAAATTATGCACCCTCTAGATAACATTTCTGGCTCCGCCACTGGAACCATGCTTCTCTTCTCGAATTGATATTGTGTTTAGTGCTACTTTTCAAAAAGAGTAACGACTTTTTAATTTTGGTGTGTTTGGTAAAAACTTTATAGTTGTTGTAGTGTAAAAATAGTTGTCCATTATAGCTACTTCTCAACTTTCTTGCACAGTTGCGTTTGAAAAAATAAAAAATGTGAAGTAAAGCATGTGTGTTGTTATTCACAGTATTGTGTGCCAAACAAAGATATGTTTGCTTTCAGAAGAGCAATAAAAAATCTATCCTCTAAATAAATTTTGAAAGAAAGTAATTAATAAAATCTTTGTCAAACAAAGACTTATGAGAAAGCAAGTCACCTTTTTCAAATAAAGCTCCATCTAAAAGCTCCCAAATGCACTCAAAAATGGGTTGTGTTTGGGAGGATATAAATTTTTCAAAAAAGAATTAGGTGCTTTTAGGGTTTAGGAAAAAAATATTCAAAGCAAAAAAAAAAGGAAACAAAGGTTGGTGAAGCTACAAAATTGTCCAACCATATTAAATGGCATGTGAGTATATTAGAAAACAAGAGCAACAATGTTAAGAGGAATTTATCTAAATGTAGTATTTCAGAGGTGGTGGTTGTATTAGGTGAGATTGATAAAGTTGAACACGAAAAAAAAGTTGCACATGTTTGTTACAACACAACTTTTTTCTAGTTAGAGAAAATATAAAAGTGTTTATGATTTTACCACCTAATTTTATACTCCAATATTTTAAAGAACAAACTTTTAAAATTGATGGGTTATCTTTTGACTAAAATATTGAAAACTTTAAATGATATTAGATTAAACTTCAATCTTATATCTTACGAGGTAAATGGGGGTGTAGGGAACTCTGCTCTACACCTGATGTCTAACACTCATATATTCTCATTTAATTATTAAATAATTATTAATAATTATCAAAATCATTATCTAATTCATAAGATAAAATAATATATATTTATTGGATCAATCCGATAATCTAAAATGATATCTAAGATCAAAAAAATTATGTTCGTCAAATTATTTAAAATTAATTAAACGAACTTAATCGTGACCATCGAATAATTCGATTGTTATGATCTTGATCAAACTCACTACTTAATTAATAAATAATTATTTAATTAATTGGATGGATAAAAATGATGTTATAAATCTGGTATAGAGCGATGTGCTCAAAATATCCATTTTTCTCATATCTTAAAAGGGTGAAATGTGTTATCGTATTTTGTGAACGTTTCATAATGATATTTAAATTTCTAAGGCATCATATATGTTATATTTTGTGATGATGAAATGATTAGTCTTGAAACACTTTTTGTGTTGTATTTTATGATAATGAAAATATAAAATCTTGGATCTCTTATTAAATTATTTGCTTTGTATTTTGTTGTGCTTTAATTATCTACTTGGTGTGCTTTAACTATAGTATATTTTTTTATTTGAACATGTTCATATTATGCATATGTGCATGATTATGGAAAATAATCAACGGAATGATAACTAAGTTGATTCAAACAACACTGAAATGTGTGTTATGTCTAATTTACAAGAAGATAATGCAATCACATTGACTATTGAGACCCTTGTCGAAACGTACCATGATAAGTATCTTTATAAATAATTATGTATGACTTCACAACATAAAGGTAGATTATGATTAAATGAGATATTGAGATGTCATCATAAACAATGTTTTAACATGTTTAAAATGGAAAATGAGTATTTTATAGTGTTTCTAGAAAAGTTAGAATCAAAATATGATTTTCAAGGTTCAATTAATCTTTGTAGTGCTGATAAATTAGGAATGTTCTTATATACTTTAGCACGAAGATGCATCATAGAGATGTCCAAGAACATTTTCAGCATTCGGGATAGACAGTAAATCGAGACTTTCATGAAGTTCTTGAAAATGTTCTTTATATATCTACTCATATTATAGCACTCACTACAAGAATATGCAACATTAGCGACAGTAATAATTGCCACAAATCTGTCACTTAATTGTCGCTATAAACATCAACGATGATTTGGCGATAAACTGACGGCGCCAAAAAGTTATCGCAAAAACTAGGTCGCTATTAGCGATAGAAAAATCTATCAATAAATCGTAGTTAATTCGTCGCAAATCTATCGTTAGCCCATCGTCATCTTAATTTTTTTATTAAAAAATGTGAGTTGTCTTTAAATCATCGCTAAAACGTCGTTAATGTGTCACTACATTATTTTATAATTATTGCTAATCTATCGCTACATTATCTTAAATTGTCACTATGTATCGCATTGAGTTGTCGTTGAATTGTCATTATTCTATCGATAATATGTCACTAAGTATCACAATATATGAAAAATCATATTGATATTCTGTCGCTAATTCAATAAACAACATAAGATAAAGATGTCATATAAAAATAATAAGTTTCAAAGTAACACAACAGAGTACTCATCACGGGAAAGTAAGTCGACAACACATGTTTTAAAGTATCACAACATAAATTTCTAATACTATGTCAAACACAAAAGAATCTAATCATCGAACGGAGGAGTGCGAGAAGTAGACCGGCCGCGAATCAAACTGAGGACATCCAACAAAAGTGACGTAACTTTCTCATCTACCACCTTTATCATAAGGTCTTTCATCCCAGCCATAGTCGTAGGCACGGGTTCGACAGCCGAACTACACGAAGGACCAGCGACAGAAGCAACACTCACTTGTTGCAAACTAAATCTTCCTAACCCACGAATTCGACCCTCCTTAGTAAGTCATGAAACTTCTTTCCATGCCTCATCGTCGACGTCGGGGAATGAGTCTGCATTATCCCCGTACTTCTTCGCCATAAGAAAAATCGTATACCGCATGTAAATGGAAATAGTTATTCCAAACCAAATACAAGGATAAATATTTTGAATGAGTGTTATAAAATTATATTGCAATTTATTTTGTTTGCTCCGAGATGAATTGATTGATCTTCTTATTGGTGTAAACTTTTTTGTACACCGTTAACTTTGTCGTCGCTCGCCAACTCCTACGACAATCACATTTCATATATTAAAAAAATTACTTGAATTGTTTAACGATAACATTCAATATTTATATAATTTGAAAGAAATATTATTTTTCATTTATGATCTATGAACACAATAGAGCCTCCGCAATGGCGTGCCGCATCTGACTTAGACAATCTATTATTTTTGTCGGTTGCTGACTTCTTCTGATATTCGGATGATGCCCTACATTGAAAGCGATAAGAGTTAATAAAAAATTAAATATAATCCAACTATTAAATATGAACTTACCATTTGTGTAAAAGAAAGAGAAGACCAAACTTATTTGAAAATATGCGGTGCAAGCTTATCCTTTGCTTGCATAATGTTACCGTCGGTCACAAGCCTTGCATCTCGGCGATAGTTGAATAATACTCCTCTGAAATGAGTAGAAGCTAAAGTATTGAAGATCTTCCTTATTATACCATCAGGAAGACCTTCCTCCCATTTATATTTGGCCTGAAAAGATAATATGTTATTATTTTGTAAACTAATTTTAAGTAGTTGGACTTAAAATAATTTTACATCTCGCATTGTACATGTCATCCTAATAAGGCAATTGGATATCCTTCCATTTAACACAACCTATCGGAAGCCTCGAAAGAATAAACTCGCTAATTTCTCGATGAATACATCTCGGGATGAAAGCAAACATAAATCATATAACATTATATTGGTTAATACATTTAATGTTATATTCATACATTAAGAAAAATATTTTTTAATAAGTTATATATTATCAACTCACGGATTGTTCTTGTCATTCATTGTAACTCCGGTAACAGGTATAGTGTTGTACGAGTTTCATTGAGATGATGAAGACTTAACATGAATATTGTCTGAAATAAAAGTTAGCAATAGTAAATGTAAATAAAAAAAATAAATATAAAGGTAACATGATTAAATATGAACAATAAATAGTAAAATTTACTTGATAAAGAATTTAAAGAAATGCCTAAGAAAAATACACTATGATACAAGATACATACCTCATTTTAAGGTATGTTATTGTTATATTTCTCTTATTTAACTTTTTTTAATTTTTGTATTGTATCTCATGTGTTAAAACATTTGTAAAGTTCTTATTAGTAATTATTTCACAAGATTGTATTGGGGCTATTAATGGAGTGCTTGTGCCTACTATTGTATCACTTTAAGAACAAATTTAATATATTGAACGTAAAGGATATTCTTCACATAATAAAATGGTTGCGTGCAATTTTAATATAAAATTTATATTTGTTTTAGTCGGATTTTCATATCAATGTCATGATTCTTATGTTTTCTTCAAGGCCGTCAATGATCCAATATATATTTTTTCTCACCCATCAAAAAATATTAGTAATGATAAATTTTATGTATTATTCTTATTCATCAAAAAAATTTTTAATGTTCATACAATATTTTTAAAAATTCACAAGTAAATATTATTTTGTCGACTCAGGATATCCAGATATTAAAGGATATCTAAGGCCTTATCAAGGATTGAGATATTACATGTCTGATTTTCAAGTTTGACAACTTGCTGGTTATAGAGAGATTTTTAATTACACATCTTCATCTTTGAGAAGTGTAATTGAAAGAACTTTTGGTTTTTGAAAAAAATTTAAAGATTTTGGCATCTATGTCAAGTTATAATTTTAAAATTCAAAGAGATATTGTCGTCGCGACAATGACTATACATAATTTCATTAAAAAAATATGATGGTATTCAAATTTCACACATTTAAATGGTGATTCTAGAAGATTTGGAGTTTGACTATGAAATTGATCATATACAAGATCATGATCAAGGTTGTCAAGATCTCGATCTTTTACGATATATCTTACAATATTCCTATATTTAACCTCCTATCGATCTTACGACTTAATTCATAGGATCTTTACTATTTTCATAAGATCTTTCACAAAATCAAACGATCCTTGTCTGATTGTCGATCTTGCAACTCTCCTACGATCTTAGGTAAGATCTCGATCTTAATAACCTTGATCATGATAATGAACATTTTGCTGAAATGACATTTTCGGAAGACAATATTATTACTATGTTGATGAATGTGTAAATTGAATGATATTTTTATTTTAAACTTAATTTCTTAAATTGATGGATTTGTTTTGATAATTTTAATGTATTGTTATGTTTCAAATATTAATAATTTATTATCGTTCTTTGTAAGTTATATTATGATTTTTTTATTAAATATGATTAAACTTACAAAACTATAAAAGAATTTGTCATACTTTTTTTTCAATTTGGTCATTATGCAATCACACGACATCCATAAAAAGATTGTCACCAAACACTATTATCATTTACAGCAAAGTTTTCGACATAAGTTTATCAAAAAAACTTGAGTTACACCAACCATTCACTTGTTGTTTCTCATAACAATTTTTTTCTTAAAGCATTACGAAGAAGCCTGACTCGACCTCAATATAAATGAGAAGAGTATGTTATAAGACTCTAATTTATTTATTTTTCTGTCAAATTTGGTCAACTAACGATGTTAATTTCTGATTAGATTTTAAACTTCATTTATCACTAACATGACTTAATGATTCAAATTAATATTAAGTTAAAATAATTAATGTGACAATTATCTAAAAGTATTAAATATTTTTTATACTTTTATCATTAATGTTACTTGTTTTAATCATTATCGTATGCTTACTATATTTTTTTGAGTCAAGCATTATCCATGAAATTCTCTGTGTAAAACATGTCATATAAGTCTCAAACTAATTGTACATGACTTAAATGTAAATTGAGTTGGATCAAATGGAATTGTAGTTTCTTTTCTTTTAATTTGGATGGGATCCATTTATTAAAAATCCATTGGACTTAGCATGGTTTATTTTGAATTGTGTCAACTATATTTTTCGAACTTGGCTTAACTGATATTTTCTCTAACTCGTCGAGTTTCTTTGAAAATTGACCCGATGGCAGATTCACTTATTCACCTCCAATTTAATCACAAGTGCTAACCACCTCTTAACGGGCATGTCCTGTAAAAGAATAGTTAGGCGAAATTTTGGCCTAAAACAAAATACTAACTAATGTATTTGGTAAATTAATATGCAGAATCTAGTTGGAAACATTAGTTTCAATTAGTGAATAATAATTGACTAATGAATAACTATTTGATCAATGAATAATCATTTAATATTAACGGATAGAAAATATCAAAAAGTTTGAAAATATAAAGTTATAAAATGATAGAAATAGATAAGATATAATTTGCAGTTTTTTTTTGTTGTAGCACAATTGTAGGTTATGCCATTTTTTTCAAATATATAAATGCTTTAAATATATATATATATATATATATAATTAAAACGACAGTGAAGAAAAATATTAATTAATTAAAGAAATAATTTTTTTCTTGATAAAGAATACTAGAAATGCGAGATATTTATAAATTATTTTTTTTTAGATAGAAATAAGTATAATATATTAAACCAATGAACTTGATATTCTATAAGCTTGTGAGTAGCTTATAATATTTTTCCTTTTTAACTTCAAAATTCTGTTTTCGAAATGTGTTCAACGCATTTATTTTTTTTGTTTTTGAAATTTGTCAGAGTGCCATAATATAAAAGTTAGTGACTTTTGAGAAGTTAGTTGAAGAACATGTCTACAGAACAAGATTTTGGAAATAAATGCTAGATATAGGAAATGTCTACAAGACAAATATTTTCGAAACGTTCCATATCTCACGTGGAAACCCTTGCACAGTTAATTCTTTTTGCATTTATGCTCATTAACTAAATATATTAATTCATTCATCAATTTGATTCCTCATTAACTAGGCATTTTACATATTTCACTTTTTAAATTTAAGAAGATTCTATCTTCAAAATTTTATATAAATATTAAACTTCTAAAATTACTAATTTTTTTTCATAAAAAATAGATTTTAATATATAAATATTTAATTAAAATTGGGTTCTTAATTATATTGGGATAAAAAAAAACATCTAAAATATATAAAATAACAATTTATGCCCAAGAAGATCACTTAGCATCTATCAGCTAATCCAATTGTTTATATCTATCAAATAGTTTTTATCACAATATTTTTTAATCATAATAAGTAATATATATTGAGATCACAGCAGACCCCATTGGGAGGGGCTTTGGCCCCTCTAATTTTTCTAATAATAAAGTAATTTATGTATTAATGATTTTTTTATAATTATATAATTTAGTATGAATAAGTCGTTTTCAATTTTGATTGACTCCGTTACTGTCAGAGGTCACGAATTCATCAAGAAAAAAAAGTTAATGTGAGGACTTGGTAACTAACTAATAGTTACTTCTCTAACACATGGCACTTATTTATCATCCACGAATTACAAGTACACTATCAACCATTTGTTCGCAATTGTTTAGAATTTAAAAGATAACATATCATAGATATTTGTAAATGTATTCAAGTTTTTTGATAGACACAAAATGTTAATTAAGGAAAAAAGCTATTATAGGAAGCATATTTTTATTGAAGAAAAAAATATTTTTGATTTTTGTAAATGTATTGTATGCATCATGCAATTTTGATTTTTGGATACATTCAGTGGTCTTTGCTTAAATTTGGATGCGGATTTGAGAGTTGACCAACATTCACTTTTCATTCCAAAATTTATTAATTTGAAGTAATTACACATTTATTGAAAAACGACTAATTTAATTCAAAACACGAGTATTAAAGCTCCGATTTTGGGAATTCAATGTTATAATAGGCAAGATTTATCCTTAACTATCCCCCCACCAATTGAAATAGTAAAGCATTAAGACCATATTCATGTTTACCTGGTATAAACCCGTGTTTATTATTAATAAAGATAATTTATCTTGCTTTAATATATTCATTCTATTTTATATTTATAATATTAAGGGAGGTCGAAATAACTACTAAAAAATAACTAGAAAGATATGGATAAGTTTGTACGAGTGAGACATGTAATTTATTAATAATTTTTTTTCTGATATTAGGACTTATGATATCTTTTATAAAAAGAAAAGAAAATAAGCTAATTACGAAGATAAAATCATGGTCCTTAATTAGTAAAACGCAATGACAATAGTTAGCTAAGATATTTTAAGCGACAGATCATTAGTGTAGTTATTATTTTTATTTAGTGTAATTAGTTAATTAATTAGGGTAAAATCATGATCCTTATATTCCATTTAACTTGCGTTTGCAAATAATAAGTAATTAAATTAGAAGGGCGGTCATTAAAGTCCCTCAAATATACCAAGTGTTGCAGACCTTTCACTTCATCTCTCAACACCATTTCCATCGTCCGCCTCGGGGATGTCGACTTCGCAACCCTTCGGGAGACCTGCCCGCGTGAACCAAGAGGTCGAGCCCCCTGCACGGCCGCTCTCCGGCGGCAACGCCGACGTCCAACTCCCTTCCTTCAGGCTCGACAATGGCGTGGCCTTCTCGTGGGAGACGCACCCGGGCGTGCCAAAGGTCGTCGCCGCTGCTGCCGACGCGGCCCCCGCCGCCATCCCGCCCCTCACTCCACCCCCCTCGTACTACCGCGACAATATCGGCGGCGCGAAGGACGTGGCAGAAGCCGAGAGGCCGAGGGAGAGGAGGAAGACGAGGGCTTCGAGGGTCAAGCGGCAAATCGTCTCCATGCTCCTCGACCTCGCGACGTTCATGAGGAAAAAACCGAACAGGACGTCGCCGCGATTGCCGGCGCCGTCCTCGGCAGTGTCGGCTGCGTCGTCGCCGGCTCCCTCCACCGCGTTTACTGGATCCGGGTCGTCGTCGAATTCTCGCCGGGGCGAACAGTGCTCGAGTTCGACGGCGTCTTCGTCGGGGTACTGCTCCTCCAGCGATGGGCATGATAGTGACGGCGCCGTCGTAGATGACCGGCCAACGAGGTCGCCGACCGCTTCTTGCTTCAGGGGTAAAAAATATGAATTAAGAATCTACATGTTATGTTTTGCGCCCGAGTAATTTATCGCGATTTATCGGTGTTTTTTTTTCTTCTTCTTTCTTTTATGTCCTTTTGTGCAACTCTGTGTCTAAAAACTGAAATGGATTGGATGTAATTAGAAATAATTCAAACGCCTGATAATTATCTTTTGTAATTATTTTGTTATCAAATATTTCTCTTGGGGATTATATTTTTTTTCGTTCTAGATATTGTCCACGGATTAAAATCTAGATATACTGTTAAGTCCGATTAATTAAATAAAATTACTGTTGGTTTTCTTTGATAATATGTTATATAAATTTAAATTTATTATTGAGTTCTAATAATTTAATGTCATCTTATAATAGACAGGAAATCACTGTTAATTTTCTTTGATAATATGGTATATGTGACTAATATGATAAGTGATGCCCTTGCATTTTGTGTTTAATTGGTATAAAAGGTGTCATATATTGCGTGAATTGATGAGTGTTTTAATGACAATTTGATTATCTGCATTCATGATCAATAATTTCTTATTTTCCTTGATAAAGAATTGACTCATTTGTTAAGCTTTTATCATAATTTCATTAGCACCAGAGCGAACATTTAGAGCTTTCGAATCATCATTACACTTAGGGGCGTTTCCCTCACAGTAATCTTTGTAGATTACTGGTAATCTGAAATTAAAATTACCTGGGTCCACCACATTACCATGTTTACTTATTTTAATTCGTAGGCAATCTGGATTGCCTAGCAATGCAGATTGCCTATGAAGTGGTAATCCACATTACCTATGATGGGGGTGTCTATCCAGATTACCAAGTGGCAATCTTATTTATATTAGTTTCCCTCTTTACCTTTTTAGATCTTCCATAAATAAAACATAACACAATAATAAATTATCATATAATAATAACAACAACACAAATAATAATAATAATTTTTTATTATTATTATTTGTTATTTATAACTATTATTAATTAGACTATTTTTTTATAAATTATTATTATTAATTATAAAGATTATTTTATTATTATTTTAATTTGAAGAATATTAATTATTTAAATTCATTAATTTGTGAATTCATAATTTAAGTTGATAATTTTAATTCAATAATATAAATTTTTTAACTTAATAATATTTATGAAGGGTATTTTGGTAAAATGATGTATATTATTTACTAATCATTTATATAAGTAAATATGATAATCTGAATTACCACTTGGATTACTTATATAGTAAACGGGGTAATGCACATTACTGGTAATTTAATAGGTGGTAATCTTTCTGTCAGGTAATGTAAATTATCAGGTAATGTTAAGAGGTAATGTAGTAAACGTCTTCTTATTGTCTGTGTGAAAAGAAAATAATCAAGTAGGTTGATTCAACGGTAAAATAAAAAGGAGGTTACCAGAAGTTTTGTTTGACATGGGTTTGATTGGACCAAGTTTAGAATAACTGATAGATGATTAATATAAATCAATTTAATTTAATGTTCCATTTTCCAAATTTATATTTTTGACATTCTATAAATTGGGATGTTATATTTTTTTAGAAACTGTTAAAATATATAAATATAAAGATGTTATTTTTTTGTAGGCTTAAGTTTTTAAATTTATTGGTAGCACATTTAATTTAACATGATATTAATATTTATTATATATATATATATATATATTTTTTAGAATTTTTTATAACGTATTTAGTTTAACAGAAATATTATGCCAAATAATTTTGGTTCGTCATTAACAATGCCTTTCAAATTCCTGAATACATTAAGTATCGAATTCCATACTTAAACAGTTCCTTGCTATCTGAACTATTACTATTGGTTGAATTTTATATTTTAGACATAATGTTAATTAAACTTATCTTACTATGACTATTATTTTATTAATTAGTTTATTTTTAAAAATATTATTCGCAAGTAGAGTACCAAAAAACTCTAAAAATTATGCTAGACATTTTTTTTCATTTTAAAATGATTTTGAAATGGTATTTTTTTAAAATCGCTAAAAGATATTCGACCCAAATCATTTCACTCCTATATTAAATGATATCTACACGAGAGATGTATGGTGGACTTGCACAACCTATATATGCGATGTTTGAATATTTTTTCTAAAAAAAGGGGTCATTGGTGGTATTTCAAAACTTACCAAAATCTTAAGAGGTTTTTAGTACATTATCTCTCAGCATTACTTAATAATCCATATTATTTAATAAAAAGATTATCACATGTTAAATTATCAATAATGTATACAACCTTATTTATTATATAAATAATCCAATTGACAATTCAAATTATCATGTTTACTTATAAAAAATTTACTAGTAATATATATCAATTTATCAAAATATCTTTTTATAAATATTATTAAGTTAAAAATTTTATATTATTAAATTTAAATTTATAAACTTAAATCATAAATTCACAATTAAGTAATTAATAACCTTCAAATAAAATAATATTTATAATTAATAAAAATATTATTTTAATTAATAATTAATGATATTTTAATATGATAATAATAGTAATATAATATTATATTAAATAAAAATATTTAAGTAATGCTTATTATTATTATTATTATTATTATTATTATTATTATTATTATTATTATTATTATTATTATTATTATTATTATTATTATTATTATTATTATTATTATTTATGTTATTATTATTATATGATNTATTATTATTATTATTATTATTATTATTATTATTATTATTATTATTATTATTATTATTATTATTATTATTATTATTATTATTATTATTATTTATGTTATTATTATTATATGATACAATTTATTGTGTTATATTGTATTTATGGAAGATTTAGAAGGGTAAATATGAAAATTAATTATAATCAAGATTACCGTCTAGATAATAATCTTAAAAGATACCTCCCTCATCGGTAATCTGGATTGTCACTTCGTAGATAACCTACATTATTAGATAATTCAGATTACTTACGAATTAAAATAAGTAAACATGATAATCTGATGACCCAAGTTCATATTATCAATAATCTATAAAGATTACCGGTAGGAAAACGCCTCCTTAAAGTTTTCATTCAGTCCATTACAACTTGATATTACTTCACAATCTAAATTATCTCTAAGAAAAATTAACACATAAATATACTTATTTTATTTAGTATGCACTATAAAAAAGTTAATAAATTATATATAACTTTTATCAGAATATTTTTGAAATCAATTATTATTTGACAATCTTAATTATCACTAAAAATTTATCAAGCAACATACATTATTTTAGTTAATATTTTTATATAGTAAATAAAGTAATAGAGATGGGCTAGACATATTAGTTATACATATTATGATATATCAAAATATCTTTGAAATCAATTATTATTTAACAATCTTAATTATTACTAAAGAATTATCAAGCAACATACATTATTTTAGTTAATTTCATAATATGCATAACTAGTATGTCTAGCCATCTCTATTACTTTATTTACTATATAAAAATATTAATAAATTATATACAACTTTTATCAAAATATCTTTGAAAGCAGTAACTAAGTTTACAAATTTATATAAATTTGATTTGAATTTCGTGAAGTTGAGTCACAAACATACATCTTAAAGTTATATTTTTTTTAAGAAATGCATGTATAAAATAAGTAGTATATTCTTTTCGAAATATGATTGCAATATATTAATGATTAATATTCTAAATTGTAATTATATTAGAATAATTTAAAATAAAATAATTATTCTTTATAATATATTATAATTAATTAATCATGCCAATATTAAAATCATATAAATAAACAAAAATAAACTATTTAATGATGATAAGAATAAAAAATTACTATAGAGATTAATAATAATTATTACATTAATAAATATTGTACTATGAGGGCAAGGAGTATGCACGTTCAAAGTTACAATAATCTATCCTCTCTCGTATTTTATGCAGACTTATTAGTGTAGGCTTATGAGTACATATCCACGCTGATATGCCGTGACACACACACACACATTTTACCCATATATTATTATTTACTATGTTATTTTTATTATTTATTTGAATAATATTTTAAAGGATGAATGTAAAAAAGATATAATAGATCATTATCACCCACCCAAATGCCAATCCAGATTGACACCGCCATAAACAATTTAGATTACTGCTAAATTTAGATAAGTGAACAAGATAATATCATGAGTCTAGATAATTTAATATAATATTATCTAGATTATCTCTCAATCATCCCAAATTGTTGCACTTGATATAGTTCGAATTTTTAGCCAAATATGATTTTTTATAATAACCTATCATTTCCTTCTCCATAATAGTGCATAGGATAAAAACTGCACTAGGTTTTTATAATTATTTTTATAATGAGAAGTAGGATTTTGTAGGTGCTTGATGCAAAAAAAATCCTTATAAATGATTATATACAAAATTTTCAAACAACTCACTGAAAATGTTGTATTCCAATATAATTTGTATCACAACTAACCCTCTATTTTACCCGCCCTTCCACCACTTTTGGAAGAAGCTAAATGTTTTTTTTTCGCCTTGGCATATATGTTTAAAACTAGTTTGGAGAGGAATGAGCCAGAAGGAGATCTTAGAAGAGCAATATAAAATATCTTATATACATACATACATACATATATATATATATATATTATCTTATGAGTTATTTTTCTCTTAGACCTACCTTTTTTTATTGCCACCCTACTACTCAGGAAGCGGTGCCGAACATCCAACCCACACAATGCTACTAAGTGCACTGGCCATGAGTTGGAGTTCGGCACACCATAACCTCGACTAATTTGGCGTCACCTTATGGTGTGTTTTGGATTGAGGGTAATGGAGGGAAGGTTAAAATTTAATCTTGTTTGGATACAAAATTTTTAGGAGGGAAAATTAAAAATTAACATTCTTTCTCCTCCTAACTAACTAAAAAATATTACCCCCAAATTGGGGTTGAATGGAGGGTAAAAAATTTTACCCTCCATTTCCTTTCCCTCCCCTCCCTTCTCTTCCCTTCCCCTCTTCTATCCAAACATACCCTTAGATCACATGCCTGACTACGATACGCTCTCATGAGAATTTTTGCATTCACGGGAATCAAATTCAAAATATGCTTAAGTGGTGAGGAGTTTCTTAGTACTCCACTTAATCTGCATCTTTGAAGTTTAAGTGTTATAGTACTTAATAGCTATCATCAGTCATATATTTTTATAAAATGACATTTATTCCCCTCTCACTCTCTCATCCCATCCCTCCCTCTCAAACTCCTCTCCCTCTTGCTCTCTGCGCGACTTATTTGAGCTTTCCATGTGCGACCTCTCAAATGCACAAACGAGCTCTCTTCGAGTAGTGTGCAAAGAGTTGTGTGTGCAAGCTCTTTGCACACACGAGTGAGCTCTACTGATATAGATAGGGGTATAGATAGACAAATAAGGCAACAATTAACAAAAATGGCCAATTAATGTGGAAGAGAAAGCGGAGAAGAGATGATGCCATCAATTGAAGGAGAAGGGGAGCTTGCCATGTCTAATTAAGAGAGAGAGGGAGATGGTGAGTCGTCATGACTGGGTGAGAGAAAGATGGCTCTTCGTATTTGTGTGTGTGTGAGAGAGAGAGAAAGTCAAGAGAAGGAGAGAGATGGAGGATACTTTTTAAGGAAAAATATAATAGTAATAGAAAAATAAAAAATATTTGACCAAAATGATTGTCTCAAATATCTAAAAGATCAAAGGTACAAAGCGAAATTCTAGAAACTTATGGTCAAATGCAAAAATTCACTGTAGTTCAAGGGTGTAAGAGAAATAACCCTCATCATCTATTTTGGAAAATAATTTTAAAAATCATATTCTTTATATATACAAGATGCAATACAAATTAGTCAGCAAAAATCCTTTCAAATTAAAATACAAATGAACTCAATATTTTTTCTACTAATTCATTTTTTGGGGTGAGAATTGAAAGACAAACTCTAACAATGATTCCATGAATCAAAGCTAAGATTACTAACTTTTTGGGACTTTCAACTTGGGACTCAAGCTCGTTATTAATATTTGGATTGCTATTAATTATATGTTATATATGCTATAATGATATGAATCTAATATGATTGTACATTTGCATATTATTTATCATGATATTGCATTTTTCCTTCTGGAATGATGTGATTTCATGATATATATTAAATTATATTAATGGGAAGCTATGATATCTAATAATATATAAATAGTATAAACTGCTTAGATGATATGATACACCAATTGGTGATATGATATATTTGGTTAGTTGATGATATGGCACGTGCATGCTTCGTGATTCTTACATTTACTCACTCTCATATGCATTGCATTATGATGCGTTATTTATTATGAAGTTTCAATATTATAAGATAAAATTTGTATGTGACATCCTGTGCATCACGGCCCGCAGATGTTCCATTGCCCGACCCCATGCTCCAAATCGTCACACTGTATACTAGCAAAATCGAAAACCTTCGACGATCCTCTGCACCACGACCCAACGCCTGTGCCATTGCCCGACCCCATGCAACGAATATGCATGCACCCTCATAGGCTCTTGACACCAGGTCTCTGTGGTGTTTGAAGCTTTTGCTACACATTGATGTACTTGAAGTTTGGACTTTGAGCAACATTTATATATTAAAAAACTTTTCCCATGAAGTCTAATTATTCAATGCCAGGAATAATCATAGTATTAATAAATTTAGAAGAGCTTGATGTTCAAAGGGTTATTCAGTTCAAAAAGTAGTAGTACCATCCAAAATTTAACCTTAAACCTCTTACCGGGATCGACATGCAGGCTAGTAATTCAGAATCTATTTTTTATCCATTGTTTTACACTAACGGAAGAAAAAAAAAAACGACCAAATCAAGGTGGCGTGATATCTTTTTGTCAATAATGAAACAGAAATGAAACACAAAGATAAAATTGGAAGAAGGAGCTGCTACATCTTATTTAGCAAATTATCTTTTAGCGTGGTCTTTACATTATTTTCTGCGACAAAGCGATAAAAAGAGAAAAACCCTATTATTATAAATGAAATAAAAAGGAAAAAAATTATTTATTCGTTAGTGAAACAGATACAAAATATACTAAAGAGTAAAAAGGGAAAGAAAAATTAATTGTTGAGAGTGGGATTTGAACCCACGCCCTTTCGGACCAGAACCTTAATCTGGCGCCTTAGACCAACTCGGCCATCTCAACATGTTGTTAACCTGTAACACTCAAAACAATTTTATTGTAACTAATCCTTTTTTTTTTATCACCGGCCTCGTCTCTATCTGGAGCTCTTGTGGTAACAAGGTTGGGGAAATGGATGCGACGAAGGCGAAGGCGAAGGCGAAGGCAAAGGCTGAGCCGCCCGGTGGTTTGGAGTCGTCTCTGCTCCAGATCGTCCACGAGAACCAGCAGAGATCTATTCGCATCAGAGAACAAACTGGTCTCGTCTCCTCTCTTTTCCACTCTTTCGATCGTGTTCTTAATCGAATTCTACTGGGGTTCGCCATTCTTTCATCTTCAATTATTGTGGCTGATAAGATTTGTTTCTTGTCGCCTCTTTGTAATTTGATTGCATTATTGTCTTATTATTTGTTCACTTCTAGATATTAGTCGCATTTTTTTTTTTAATCTGGTTGTTGCTTCTGGATTTATTAGAGAGAACACTAGAATTATCGTCCTACTGTTTCTACGAGTAGAAAGTGGAATGCTGATACTGGTTTCCGAATGAATTTTGTGCAACGATGTCATTAGGATAATAAATCAAACACAGAAGTGCACTACCAAAGGCCTTCATATAACTTTGCAGAAATTGCAGGTGTGCAGATCAAAATTTCATCACTTTAGTGTCGTGCTTATACTTAGAATCATATGCCCGAAAAGAAAAGGGTTTGATCATATGATCATTTTGGAGGATTAATTTGAAACATTCCAAAATCGCCTCTTTTATCCACCAAGAAGTGTTAGGGATTAGATTTTATAAAGAAAATTTCAGACATTTGATATAATTGCCTACAATATGTTTCTAGTTCATAAACCTTAAGCACAATGTCTCGATTCCATGAGTTCTATCTTTCAAACCCTTATGTTTTGACATCACAGATGATTCTTAAATTGAAAATATAATGTACTGGACAAAAGGAATGTGTAATGCACTCGTGCTAAAATGTATTCTATTAGAGTATAATGTTGTCTGGATTCACGCTTACTAGATGTAGTGCTTTGTTTGCCTTGCAGATAAGGCGAAGAAGGATGCTCTGAGGTGCGCCTTGCGTGTTTCCGATCTTTTGGTTGACACTGTTAATGGAGGGGTTGAAGAGACATTTATAAATGAAAAGCGTATTGAGTTTGAAATACGTTCTTTAATTAGTACTATCATGAGATACAAGAAGCAAACTGACCAGTGGCTTGCTGCTTCACATGCATTGAATACTGTTATAAAGGTTTTCTCCAAGTCTTTGTTACTTTATTGGCATGTTCTGTTCATTGTCTCTATGCATCCATTCAAAAGGCCTCAGTGAAGTTTGCACTTGTCCAAATAGATTCTTTTCCACCTATGTTCTTCATGTTTGCCTATTTTACTTTTTCCTTTCTTCTTTTTGTTCGGTTTTGTTTAGAGTTGAATTACTTTAATTGATTGTATTCTGTTTCTTATTGCTTCATTCTTTTCGCTTTTTCTGCATTCATTATATATAGCATATCCTGCTTATTCTCCTCCAAGAAAAGAACAAGATTAATGTCCTATTTATGGTTTTATTCCACATCAATTTTATTAACCTTTCTTCTTGGTATCAATTTTACCTGGTAGATTGAAATGACATAACTTCTCGGGAATCACATGACATAATTTCCACATGCAGCATAAACTTGTTTCTTCTTACTTTCTTTTGTTTTAAATGAGCTCTGATATATTACTCATCTATGAAACTTGTCTCTGAATTTGACATGATGAGTTGGTGATAGCAACAATATTCATTTTCCTTTAGTATTACAAATGTGATGCTAAATCAACGTTACAGAATAAAAGGCTGTGATTTTTAACATAGAATATAACTCAATTGCAAATCTGAAACAAAAACAGCGAACTTGATATATTTGGACCTCCTTTCTGAACCTGTATGACTTGAACCAATGTGCTTATAGTCTATTGCTGACAGAGTAGCAACTCTACTAGTATTTAGAATTATATTCTTCCTATGAGGGAGGAGGAATCTGCTGATGGCATGCAACTTTGACGGTTTATTTGGTTCCATTTTGAAGGCATCTACGATTCTGCTGAGCATACTTACTTTTTTGTATTTCTAATTAGTATATGTTGCGCTTATGTAACTTTGCTTGTACTACAGGAGATAGGAGACTTCGAGAACTGGATGAAGGTCATGAATTTTGACTGTAAAAGCATAAATGCTGCCATTCGCAATATCCATCAAATATGAGTTTACAGTTTAGAGCACTCGACATTTTACTTTTTGTCAATAAAATGTGGATGAACGGTGAAGTTACTAACCTTGGTATGTCAATATTTCTAGTGAATTTTTTTTTCTCTTTACATAGAAAATAAATATTTTGTGCAGTCCATGTAATATGAGGTAGTGATGGAATAGGTGGAATTCTGGATGTTAAGAATTGTGCTTTTGTTGAATACATCCCTTGTTTCACTCAGCATGTGATGCTGTCATAAATTTAATACATCTTTTGACTCCTGTCAACAATACAAGACACTTGAATTTCTTATGCACCAACAATTTATATTCTGAGAACATGTTACACATACAGCTGCACCTAAACTACTTAGTTCTACAAGAATTGTGAGTCGATGACCATGAAGTTGTTTTAATTCTACCATTCTCTTTCTCCTTGTTTTACTAGATATAAGAATATTATAGAAGAGTAAACATTACATGGAGATTGGACACTGCGGAACTCATTGTAAGGTCTTATCTGAAATTCTAATTGTTAAATGATCTTCCTTGGAGAAAGATTAAAGAATATTTCCCGTACTTTAAGATTGAGGAACATGAGCTATATGCATAGGTCAAAGCAATTGGATGCTGCTCAACCTTATTAATCGTGTCCCAAGACAGGAATTTGGAGTTTTCTCTTTAACTAGTTGAGCTTGATGTTTAGCTAGGAAAGTGAAAGCCCAAGATAGAAGTGCTCTCTCATGGCAATGCATGACCTGGCCTTCTTTAGGCTCATTTCTTTCTGTCCAGGTCAAGGTTGTTCATGTTGATTAGGTCTACACCAAACAATCTTCTCTAAGATCCAAGGAGAAATTAGAGATAATGTACTCTAAAGATAGTACACTTTTATTGCAGCTCCTTTTTACTGTTAAGGTACATCGAAAACAACTGAAGGTGAAACTTTTGACCTTCTTTAGTTTTTTCCGTGCATATAGTATGTTTGTATTTTCTTAGTTGGTTCTTCTGCAGTTGGTCCTGATCTCACCATTGGTGCCAGTAAGAGGACTAATGTTTCCCATATTCACCATGGCTTTAGCAAAATCATTATAAAACGTTATAATGTTTCTGGAGTAGGTCGTAACTTGGGAATCGGCTGACCCTCCATTGTAGAGCTGTTGGTCGGAGTGCAACAGTCCCTTCTTGTTGACCAGATCCCTGAAGTAGAAGTTGTCAAATACATTGGGTGTCGCGGCGTCAAGAGGAGAGAGGTTGTCATCCCCGCCAGAGCTGGGACAGTTGGACTGCAGGGAGGTGGCAAATGAAGAATCTATGTTGGTCTCATTGTTGATCCTGCTTCTGAATGTGGTGCACCTGGCCTGCCCTATCGTATGTGCTCCTGTTAATATTGTCGTTGTTAACCATGAGACACAGATATTGTCAGTCACTAAGCTAAGTTTACTAGACTTTATCTGGATTTATGATCACAAGTTGGAGCAAGAACCTGAGAGAGCTATCATGTCTGTTGTACTGAGACCTTTTTTGGAGAAGGCTGATATTAGATCACTGAGGTCGGAGGCAGGCGAAGGAAGGTCGCTGTTTGCAGCGCTGATGCTCGCAGTTGTTGCATCCCTTCTCCCCAGTCGCACCTGCCATGAAGGGCCACCGAGCTGTACTTTTCCCAGTTAATATCAGGTGAAAAAAAGGAAACATATTGAAAGGTTATATGACATGTACAAGATGTGGCCTTTATGTTTTGTCTGTCTTTATGCTTTGATGCCAGTGCATGAATGATATATATGAAGTATAGACTCAGTACCACAACAACAGAGTCACGTGCTGCCACGGCGAGGATGTCTGCACAGGACACAACTTGCTTGCATATGGCTTCGACCTGGGATTTAATAGTGTCGACCACGTCGAATCCCCGAAGAGAATTGCTGTTAGGCAGTGCAGTTTTTTCCCCGGTGAAGCTCGAGGTATCGTCTAGTAGAACAGATCCATCACACCCCTGTCCCAATTGAAGACATTAGTCAGAACAGATCATGTAAAAAGATGAGTCGAGAATTATGTATTTCAATAGATGAAGTCTTCGAATGAGATTCACTTCTCAAAATTCGAACTCGAGTTTGAGACATCTTTTTACAGAGGGGCGCTAGAGTCAACAACATATGTATTATGCCTAGTAAAGAGACTGCAACTGGCTAATAGGTTTGTGGTTATGCTGATGAGGATGCATCTATGCATTTGATGGTGGATACCTACCAGGTCTGAAGGACATAAAGTGTCATATGCATCCTGCATGAACTGGCTTTTTATTGACCTCTAAACACTCAATAATTGCCGGTCTCCACATCATTTCTAGTTTTACCTTGGCTAAAAAAAATAGTGCATAAACCAAAACCTAAATAGAGTCAAGCAAACTAATTTAAACTCTACACACAAATGTTTTTTTTTTTCTGTTAACTCTCATATTGAGGCCACTGACCCCTGAGGTTCATCTATTTTTACAAAAATGTTGGATGCATAAAGTGATTGAAGGTTTGCCTATTCTTTGATTACTTCTGAATTCAAATACAAAACTATTAGTTCGAGTTAGATGTTGTTATAGGGTTAAACCAATCTTTGTTGATACCAAGGGACTCAGGTAAATAGGAAAAAGAAGTGACAAATATAGAAAATAAGTTGTGATGTCAGCCAGGAGTTAATCACTCTCAGATAAAGGATTTCTTTTTAAAAGGAAAAAGATAGAACTTGGTGTCACTTGCATTGACAAAGCAGTCATGGAAATGGAGGCGAAGCAGCGAGGCGCCCATGCGACGTTCTTTGGCGATGGCAGCTGTGACAGCAGATCTAATGGCGCCGAGAGCGCCAGGACATGATGTCGCATAAAACGTTGGAGACAACTGAGCAGAAGCTAAGTTGACAAGGAAGAAGAATGCTATGGAACAGGAGAGAAGGCGCTTGGCAGCCATTCCAATTCTCGACGTATACAGAAGATTGATTAATTAAGCAACGGACTAATTAAACTTGGAGCTGTGGCAAGCTGGTGAAAGAACACAACTATATTTATAGCAAGCCAACTTTGATGCTGCTAACCAGACCACATCATCATCATCATGTTGGAGTATTCTTTTATCACATCCACCATGTACATGGTGGTGCTGCAGCTCTCGATGTTGGGCTGGTCAAAAGTCGGAAAGCAAGAAGATAGAAGTGAAGGGCATGAGGTGCATGCATACCTGTCTCGTGTATATATTATATATGTTTTTAGTTAATTTTGATTTGTACCATCTTACATGTAACACTGAATGCAAAATATTTGCAATAACTCCCAGCACTGCAGCAGGACTTCATAATATTGCATCCCTGTAACATTTTCCCCTTAATTGTACTAATCTAAATTTAATAGCTCATGGAACCTAGGATAATTTAAAATGTAAATGTGCTGCAGATAATCTCTCCCTCGATATGCATTAAGTCAATATCTATTTTGGCCTTTTTATTTTGATCTTCAATCTTCGGTTAATGATCAAGCACTCACACTATTTTGGAGTCCCTTGTACTATGTGTCATACTGAATGATTAAGATGTACTGTGCAGTTTCCTTTCATCCTAAATCAAGTTTTAATTAATCAGTCACAGTCTTAGGTTGAAATAAATAGGATGTCTGGAATTTGAGTTTCTATACATGTAGAAAATTTTCGAATTCGTCGTAACTGGTGTACAAATCCTGAAAATTATGATGACAAACGAAAAAAAAATCTCAATTCTTGAAGAGCTAATCAGAATGGATTCTTGGAGTAGGTAGTGAAGTATCACTAGTTCTTTACACTGACGAGTTCTTGATCATAATCCGAAAAAAAATGCAATGCAGGCAGCTGGGTTTCGTGGCGTTTGGCAAGGTGTGAAAGAGATTATATGGAACTGGGAAGTATCTTCACTGGGTCAACAATTCAGGCAGTGCTCACTTTACATCCATTAGCGATCGTAGTGGTCTTGTCTGCGAATTCCCTAACTTGGAACCTTCTCATGCTTGATAAGAATAAGGTGCAGTGCAGTGGTCGCCATGCACGTTGATGCCTTTTTATTCACAGTGTTTAGAAGTCGAAGGCTTCCTTTGTTTACGTACCTACCTGCGCAATTAGTTGTTTTGTCTTGTATATAATTAACTATGTGATCAGTTGGTGACGGCTTTCGCCATTACTTTGCCAGCTCGCTGCATGCTTGTAAACCACTCACTTGTAAAGCCAGAGCAAGTCATCTCTTTTTTGACTTCCTTTTACGCTCTCACGCATGCATATATGCGACCATACTATACACACGTGAAACACTGTGTGCAGTAAAATTAAGCTCAATTATATTGACACAACAAGCTATAACATGATTTAAGCAAAGAGGAATCAAACAAGATATAGCCTTGCAACGTAATCATTTTTTGCACTGCTAATGAGGCGAATTATTATGCCGAATTCTTATCTCAAAATTAAGCGTCCGATTGAAAAATGTTTGGAACGTCGCCAATTATTGATCATGAAAACTTTGTTGAACGTTTTGGTTTTCAATGGTTTAATTTGTTGGATATAATATTGCTCATACATTGAAAAGCCCGATAACGTGGAGAAGTCTCAAAGTTAATTTTTTTTTTCCTTTCATTTATCCATCTACCTCCACGTACTACTGTAGTAGAAGAAAAAAGGTAGTATCAGTGCTTTTAAGAACACTTAGCTCATTCAAAGGTTTGGTCTCTTCATACTCAAAAGGCCATGCACGTATGATGTATGTATTGGAAAATTAACCCAACGCCAAATCATTACGAAGGTGATCACCACTACGATTATGATGTGAGAGGTTCCAACAATCGACGAAAAAATGGCTTCAGATTTGAGAGGTTCCTTACTGAGTGCTAAGTATTTTTTTAGCATGTCTTGACACTTAAGATACTCTTTTTATCAACTTTACCATTTGACGTGATCCTGAAAGGACAAAAAGGCACAGCTTCAATAGTCTTCGTGTAGGGTTGGCGTCTTGATGGTGGGATTAGATGCCCACAAAGTTTTATTACAGAATCTAAAAATTAAATATTGAAGTGGATTCACGAGATTTATTCAAAGATTTAGGTGTCTTTTAGGTTTAAGTTACAAGATGGAATTCTGAGAGGTGTTTGTTTTTCCGAGGAAAAATATATCGACCTCCGAATTAATTATTTAATCAAAACTCACTAGGCTTCATTTCTTTACTTTATAAAAGAATGCCTGAGGTAATATTGTGAAAATTATCTGAAATATTGCAAGAGAAAACTTATTGCATAAGAAAAAAAAACTTATCTATATCTTGGTAAAAGTTATACTTTTATGGTAGTGTGAAAAAATTTACCGATGATGGAGCTAGATGGAATGATTTTGCCACTATTAGTTTAAAATAAGTTTAATAGAAACAGTTTTGTATATTATGGAAGCCAATATAAATGTACATGTTCCGCAAATAGTCTTGTATATAAATTGAATCCCTATCCATGGTGCCCAGCGGATCGATACCTTTCTTCCCTGGTTTCCTATAATAACCACATCTTTTATGCTGCATAAACACAATTGTCAAACCACAAATAATTTAGTATCATGTTCCAGGACAAAGACACCTCAAGCTGAGCACTCAGTGCTTTCTCAAATCAATGCGATGCAGATCAGTAAACTAAGCACAAAATGATAGCAATCCTGCAAATTCGCATGCTATCACATCTTGGCGTCGCGGCAGTGCATATTCTTCAACCATGCGCCTGTGATAAAGAATGAACAAACCAGTGTTTCAATAAGTGTTTGCTTCACACAAGGATAACATCATATATCCAATATTATTAATTATTATTACATAGATGACACACCAAAAATCCCATCCCTAGCATAAAAACCATTATCTGACACATCTTAAACAGGGATACTTACATTGAAGTCCTGATGCTGGCTAAGGTGTGGTAGTAGGTTAGTAAATACAGTGGAAGGGGACTTCCAAATTCATCACGTGTTGGGATTCTAGATCTCGCAATCAGTTCAAGGGACTATCTCAGCAAACTTTGCACAGGGGAGACCATCTCTGTTGTCCATCAAAACACCCAGTGCCATTTCATATGTTGAGGACACAAATCATATACAATGTATGCGTTAGTGCTCCTGACATTGTAAACTGAAAGTGACCCTGCATAGCTAGTCCAGTTCACACTCTGAGACTTCCTCTACAAGGAGCTCGTGGGCATCTACCTCTGCAAAGTAGGCTCTCTGTTTCTCAATAAGATCCTGAGGCAATGTGAATTTCTTTTCCTGCACGATCATCTGAAGCAAATTAGCATGACAAGTAGTACATTCACTTAAAGAAAATGCAAAATACCTAAAGAATAAGATGCAACATGATGTGAGAAAAAATAAGTTCCAATGAACATCTCAACCAACGCAATACTAAAGAGTGTATATTAAGTCATCTCTTATAGCATAAATTACAAGGACAAGTAGCAGACGACAATCAGAGAGCTTAGCTAATGAAAATGTGTATATCCTTTAGAAATGAAAGATTTAATTTTCTGACCCATAATAGTAATAAGAGATTATCGATTCAGTAGTCAATGTTTATGAGCATTGTGGGTGTATCTGCTAACAGTATGCATATTTCTCCAACCCATCAACAACCACATGGTCAGTGTAGATGCTAACAGTATGCATGTTTCTCCAACCCATGAACAACCAAATCGTCAGTGTAGATTGAAAAACAAGTTCTCACTGCAACAACTTGCAGTAATGTAAACTGAAACCATTCAAATTCTCCCACGAGCCTTTAACACTCTTTACCAGGTAAACTGAGCTTACATAATCTGATATTTTCTTTTTCTGAGAATGTTTGTCACTTAACTTTTAGCTGATAGACCCAATAAGCAAAAAAAAAAAAAAAAAAACTTGCTGGTTCAAGCCTTGGATTGTTTGTTCATTTGTCAATCACCTCTTGTTCCATCTTGCAGGACTTAGTATCTATCATCTTCAGCATCAAACATCACTCATTGGCTTGATTATCCACCTTAATAGATGAATAAGTGATTCCCATATAAAACATAATGGATCAATTTAGTTACCAAAAGGAAATAGGCAAATTATGTAACTGCGGACAAAATTTGTGAGATTTACACTGAATTGTTGCATCCTTTACCCAGAACATTGAGTGCATGGTAACTTAGTAAGTACTGCAATCTGACCACTGAGAAGACAATAATTCCCTTTATTTTTCAGAAGGATCTTAAATAATTTAAATTACAATTTTCAATCAACTCAAGAGAGAAAAATAAGTCTGATAGTGCTAACGCTTAGTCAACTACTACATAGCTGAATCATGTTAATAAAAGTTGATGTCAATTTACGTAAATACAACATACTATCATAGACATCTTCTCAACAGGTTATAAATCACCCTAAGTCTTCTGGAAATTTTATATGGTCTTTTTGAATTTAAGACTTATACAGAAAACCTAATGGAGACAGGTTTTCGGTCCATAGAGAATGACAATGAAGCAGTAGGTCCAGTATAAAATTGTGACACTCTCCAACCGTCATCCTAGCCTGATCATCATGCCTCACAAGATCTATTACCTGTAAAATGTCTTTGTAGAATTCATTTTCCATTAGAATTTATCTTAAGTGAAATAAACATAGCCTATGATACTTAAAAGATGAAATTCATTTGCAACCATCTACTACAATTGAATAACAATGGTTAGTACCATGTAATTTACATAGACTTTGTGTTTCCATCTCTTAGTGTCTCATTGGATACTTATAACAAACACCGGGTCCCATCGAAGGATATTGTGAACAAGGTTGTCAAGATCGGGATCTTACCTAAGATCGGAAGGGGGTGATAGGATCGAAGATCGTAAGATCGGATCGAGGATCGTAAGATCCTACCTATAAGTAAAAAATATATTTAAAATAAATATGTATTAACATATACATATATTCAATGATTTATTAAATGTATTTTAATATATATTTTACATTTTTTATTAGTTTTTATCACTTTAAAAACTTTATATGCTAAAAAATAAAGTTTTATAAATATAATGTAATATATATATATATATATGTATATATATATATATA
>LTAE01004998.1:17444-33907 GCA_001647135.1 Pontederia paniculata | reverse complement strand
ACTACCTCTTGGAGATTCGGGTTGAGCCTCCTCTGACCTTCAATAGAGGGTTTGGCATTATCTTCTACGGATATCTTGTGCATGCATAAGGATGGATTTAGGTCCTTGAGATTAGCCATGGTTTACCTATGGCTTCTCTGTACTTCCCTAACACTTCAAGTAATTGATTAGTTTGATCAGAAGTAAGGGCGGAGTTCACTATCACAGGATAGGTGGAGTTCGGACCAAGAAATTCATACCTGAGGGTAGAGGGTAAGGCCTTCATCTCTACCTGAGGGGGTTTTTCTGAGCTTGAAAGGTTGATCCGCTCTTCCTGGTTGAGTGTTTCCAAATTGCATACTGCTGTCTGTGGGATGTGTCTTTCGTCATCGGGTTCGAGGAGCTTTGTGAAAAAACTTGAGTCAGGGTCATCAAGCAGTTCATCAGGCAGGGTCAAACTCCTTTGAAGTGGGTCATCCATGAGGATTACAGCTGAAACCTCTTGGACCATTTCATCTTCAGAACTTGAGACCTCATTAACCGGGTCGTAGGAGGGATATTTCATCGCTTGCGCTAAATTGTATTCGATCTTTTCCTCTCCTACCTGAAATGATAGGGTCCCGTTCTTGACATTGATAATAGCTTCAGCTGTAGCTAGGAAGGGTCGTCCCAGGATTGGTGGTATGTTGATGTCTTCTTCCATGTCAAGGACCATGAAGTCGGCTGGGATGTAAAACTACCCGACCTTGATAGGTATGTCCTCAAGGATGCCTTTAGGGTACTTTACAGATCTGTCAGCGAGCTGCAGCGTCATGTTGGTGGGTTTTAAATCTCCTGCATCCAACTTCCTGCATAAAGATAAAGGGATTAGGCTGACACTGACTCCCAGGTCGCACAGCGCTCTGCTGACTTTGAGATTCCCGATTTCACATGGAATCGAGAAACTGCTTGGGTCTTTCAGCTTTGGGGGAAGATTGTTTTGAATGACCGCACTTGCTCCTTCGGTTAGGACCACCGTCTCATGAAGGTCTATTTTGCTTTTCTTTGATAGGATGTCTTTTAGGAACTTGGAATAGGAAGGCATTTGTTGGATGGCTTCGACGAATGGAATGTTAATGTGTAGTTTCTTCAGTACATCTAGGAATATAGCGAACTACTGATCGCTTTGAGTTTTTATTAACCTCTGATGGAAAGGCACAAACCTTAAGTCGATTGGAGTTTCTGAGGTTGAGGGGCTTTCCTTAGAGGTTGGGGGATTTGTTTTTGGTTGGTCTTGTGTAGGTTCAGCTTCTGCTGGTTTGGGATTAGGCTCGAGATAATCAATTGGGACTTGTTTTGGTTGAGAATTTTCCTCATGAATTGTTTCAGGCTGATTGCTTGGTTCCACATCTTGCAGGCTTGTTTCAAATGTTTTGGGTGAGGCTTGCTGCTATGGAGGTTCTTCTAACTGCTTCCCGCACCTGAGGGACACAACTTGACATTGTTCTCGGGGATTTGTTTCAGGTTGCCCCGGAAACATCCCAAGTGGTCTGGTAGCTGAACTCGCTTGCTGTGCAATTTGCTTTTCCAAAATCTTGTTGTGGGCAGCAAGTCCGTCAATCTTGGTGCACATTTGCCTCAAGGCTTCATTTTGTTGCCTCATTGCCTCGCTTTGTTGCCTGAGAAAACTTTCCATCATTGTTTCGAGGTTTGATTTTGCTTGAGGTGGAGGTAAAGCTAAATAGGAAGGGGGTGCAGGTAGGGCATGTTGTTGCTGGTTATTTTGAGGTTGATATTGATTTGGTTTGAAGTTTTGAGAAGGAGGCCTTTGGTAGTTTTGGATTTTATAAGACATGTTAGGATGAGATCTGATCCAGGGTGGACCTTGGTTTNTGGAGATCCTAAATGCATGCCAGGTTTCCAAAGGAGTGAATGAATCTAAATGAGTTATGTTGTGGTGTCAGCTATAGATTGATACTCTAACTTAATTGAGTACATAGATATTGCTCGATGTTTCTTAGATAGCCAAGATATTAGATTGGGTCCAAAGAATATAGAATAACCACTTATGGACCGACGATCATCAAGAGACCATGCCTAATCTACATTTGAAAAGTCCTGCATGGAAGCGAGGAATAAGCCAAAAGTAGTAGTGCTATTAAGGTATCATAACATCCTCTTCACAAGTTGCCAATGAAAAAGATTTGGAGAGTGCATATATTGGTATACAACATTAAAAACAAAAGCAAGGTTCAATATTGTATTGGTGACATATTATAGTGCTCCCACAATTTGACGATAAGTTTATGGTGAGTTAGGCTAGTGATCTAGAAGTAGTGAGTTTAGTTGAAGACGAAAATGGAGATGAAACACCCAGTGCATTCACCATATGTATTTTTGAAGGATTTTCTTTATGTATTTGTGTTGGGATAAAAGCAAGCCATCATTCTCCAGAATGACCTCGATGCGTAGAAAGTAATGAAGATTACCCAAGTCCTTAATCACAAATAAATCACCAAGATAATGCAATAACTTACTTATCATATATGTGGAGCTTTCTATGACAAGTAGGTCATGAACATAAACAAGGAGATATAGTTTCACCCTTGAACTGATATATCAACTTGGTCTTTAGACATATATAGCAGACCTAGATGTGTTTGTTCGAAACATCATTGTGAACAAAGTGGAAATCAACCTCTATGTGCTTTATGTGGACATGGAAAATAGGATATGTCGTAAGGTATGTCGTGCCAATATTGTCACACCATAGAGTAGGTGGAGATCCTAAATGCATGCCAGGTTTCCAAAGGAGTGAATGAATCTAAATGAGTTATGTTGTGGTGTCAGCTATAGATTGATACTCTAACTTAATTGAGTACATAGATATTGCTCGATGTTTCTTAGATAGCCAAGATATTAGATTGGGTCCAAAGAATATAGAATAACCACTTATGGACCGACGATCATCAAGAGACCATGCCTAATCTACATTTGAAAAGTCCTGCATGGAAGCGAGGAATAAGCCAAAAGTAGTAGTGCTATTAAGGTATCATAACATCCTCTTCACAAGTTGCCAATGAAAAAGATTTGGAGAGTGCATATATTGGTATACAACATTAAAAACAAAAGCAAGGTTCAATATTGTATTGGTGACATATTATAGTGCTCCCACAATTTGACGATAAGTTTATGGTGAGTTAGGCTAGTGATCTAGAAGTAGTGAGTTTAGTTGAAGACGAAAATGGAGATGAAACACCCAGTGCATTCACCATATGTATTTTTGAAGGATTTTCTTTATGTATTTGTGTTGGGATAAAAGCAAGCCATCATTCTCCAGAATGACCTCGATGCGTAGAAAGTAATGAAGATTACCCAAGTCCTTAATCACAAATAAATCACCAAGATAATGCAATAACTTACTTATCATATATGTGGAGCTTTCTATGACAAGTAGGTCATGAACATAAACAAGGAGATATAGTTTCACCCTTGAACTGATATATCAACTTGGTCTTTAGACATATATAGCAGACCTAGATGTGTTTGTTCGAAACATCATTGTGAACAAAGTGGAAATCAACCTCTATGTGCTTTATGTGGTCATGGAAAATAAGATATGTCGTAAGGTATTTCACGCCGATATTGTCACACCATAGAGTAGGTGGAGCTCCTAAATGCATGCTAGGTTTCCGAAAGAGTGAATGAATCCAAATGAGTTATGTTATGGTGTCAGCTATAGCTCGATACTCTGACTTAATACAAATTGCTCATTGTTTCTTATATTAGCAAAATATTATATTGGGTCCAAAGAATATGGACTAACGACCGTCAATAGACCATGCACAATCTACATTTGAGAAGGCCTCCATGGGCCAAGGAATAAGCCAAGAGTACTAGTGCTATTGAGGTATCAAAACATCACCTTCAAATGTTGCCAATGAAAAATATTTGGAGAGTGCATATATTGGCATACAATGTTAAAAACAAAAGTGAGGTTCAATGTTGCATTGGTGACATATTATAGCGCTCCCACAATTTGGCGATAAGTTTTTGGTGAATAAGGCAAGCGATTTAGAAGCTGTGAGTTTGGTTGAAGACGAAAACGGAGAGGAAACACCCGATGCATTCACCATATGGATTTTTGAAGGATTTGCTTTATGTATTTGTGTTGGAATAAAAGCAAACCACCATTCTCTAGAATGACCTCAATGCCTAAAAATTAATGCAAATTACCTAAGTCCTTAATCACAAATTAATGACCACGATAATGCAATAACTTAATTATTATATCTATGGAGATTTCTATGAGAATTAGCTCATGAATATAAACAAGGAGAAAAATATAGTTGCATCCTTACATTGATATATCAGCAACTTGGTCTTTAAACATATATAGCGTACCTAGATGCATTTGTTCGAGACCTCATGCGAACAAAGTGGAAATCAACCTCTATGTGCTTTATGATGGCATGAAAAAGTATATGTCGTAAGGTATGTCGCGCCAATATTGTCACACCATAGAGTAGGTGGAGCTCCTAAATGCATGCAAGGTTTCCAAAGGAGTGAGCGAATCCAAATGAGTTCTATTGTGGTGTTAGCATAGCTCGATGCTCTGATTTATAGAAATTACTTGTTGTTTCAAGAAAGCAAAGATATTAGATTGGGTCCAAAGAATATGGCATAACCACTTATGATCAACGATCATCAATAGACCCTGCCCAATCTACATCTAGGAAAGCTTGCATGGGGCAAGGAATAAGCTAAAAGTATGTGTTATTAAAGTACCACAACATCCTCTTCATAAGTTGCCAATGAAAAAGATTTGGAGAGTGCATATATTGACACACAATGTTAACAACAAAAGTGAGGTTCAATCTTGTACCGGTGACATATTATAGTGCTCCCACAAATTGGAGATAAGTTTTTGGTGAGTAAGGCAAGCGGTTTAGAAGCAGTGAGTTTGGCTGAAGACGAAAATGGAGAGGACACACCCCATGCATTCACCATATGGATTTTGAAGGATTTCCTTTATGTATTTGTGTTAGGATAAAAGCAAACCACCATTTTTCTAGAATGACCTCAATGCCTAGAAAGTAATGTAGATTACCCAAGTCCTTAATCACAAATAAATCACCAAGATAATGCAATAACTTGCTTATCATATCTATGGAGGTTTCTATGAGAATTAGGTCATGAACATAAATAAGGAGAAAACTATAGTTGCACGCTTGCACTGACATATGAGCAACTTGATCTTTAGAAAATATATATAGCAGACCTAGATGCATTTGTTCGAGACCTCATTGCAAAGAAAGTGGAAATTAACCTCTATGTGCTTTATGCGAGCATGGAAAATAGTCTATATGGTAAAGTATGTTGCGTCGATATTGTCACACAATAGAGTAGGTGGAGCTCCTAAATGCATGCTAGGTTTCCAAAAGAATGAATCCAAATGAGTTCTATTGTGGTGTAAGCTATAGCTCGAACTCTGACTTAATTGAGTATATAGAAATTGCTCATTGTTTCTTAGATAACCAAGATATTAGATTGGATCCAAAGAATATGGCATAACCACTTATGGATTGATGAGCATCAATGGACCTTGCCCAAAGTACTGGTGTTGTGAGGTATCACAACATCCTCTTTACAAGTTGCCAATGAAAGAGATTTGGAGAGTGCATATATTGGAATACAACATTAACAACAAAAGCTAGGTTCAGCCTTGTACTGGTGACATACTATAGTGCTCCCACAATTTGGCGATAAGTTTCTGGTGAGTCAGGCTATCGATCTAGAAGCAGTGAGTTTGGTCGAAGACGAAAATAGAGAGGAAACACCCTATTAATTCGCCATATAGAATTTTGAAAGCTTTCCTTTATGTAATTATGTTAGGATAAAAGCAAGCCATCCATTCTCTAAAATGACCTCGATGGAAAAAAGTAATGCATATTATCCAAGTCCTTAATCACAAATAAATCACCAACATAATGCAATGACTTGTTTTCTCTTACCATTAAGTCATAAACATAAACAAGGATAAAATTGTAGTTGCCTCCATGCATTGATATATGAACAACAAAGTGTTTTTTCATAAAGGAGTGAAGAAAGCTCTTGAAGAACAGTCTTAACTTTTTTAACCACAGCCTTGGAGCATATCAAAGGCCATATAGCGAGCGGCGAAGGAGACATAAATGTTGACATCGAACAGCACCAACAAAGCTTCCAATTTGTGACATGTAGATAGCTTCAGTTAGGTCTCCCCATGGAGGAATGCTTTACTTATGTGTAAGATGTGTTTAACTATGTATCACATTCTCAAATGCAGGAAATACACACAAGGTTTTGACAATGTATGTGCAAACCCATGATAGACAATAGACAATATAAATTGTAAAGCCTTAGACACAATATTTTTGCAAGTATATGACTTTTATTGTAGCACTAAGGTATCAAATCCACAAGAAGCAAAAATAGTTAAAGGAAAAGTTACCAATATCTAATTGAGCAATTAAACTAAAAGTATTTTAATACAAGAAAGTAACTAAAATAAACTAAACTTATTTTTATATAGTTAAAAATTAAGAAGACAAAATAAAATTACTAAATAGAAGCTAAGAAACAAAGAGTTAATAAAATTATAGGATAGATCTAGAGTTAATCTCTATTGTAGGACTGTTCAAATAACCAGTTCAACATAGAGTTAAGATAGTACGTCAAATCATATTCAAGGAAAAGTACTTTCCATAAATCATTACTACAAGGTTGTGAGTCTAACTGATTTAGTAATGTCAATTTCTCGGTGCCAAATTTACATTCACGGAAAATCTACATCCATAAAACTATAACTCTTGAGCTCTATCTTTTAAAATCAATGTATAAAACCCTATCTCTCATATCTATTGATTTTAAGAATACAAACTAAGAATGACAACCTCGCAGCTCCTTAATCGAATTCAAATAATAGCCAAGGAGCAGTTATCTTTTAACTCAATGCCACATAAAATTCACATCCTTTTGATTAGTGATTAAAGGTGTCCTTTCACTAGATTAGTAATGGATGGTGGCTTAATCTCTCTATCCTTGTCGTCATACTAAAAATCTAATACTTTAGATATTTTACATAAAGATGATAACGAGAGTATGAAAAATCTAAACTCTTCTTTCTTTACACGTGCATGTGCATATAATTTTTCCGCTATCCTTTTATATTAGTATGGAAAATAAACTCAAATTGTAGTCTCATATTTTGTATAGATGCATGAAGACCAGAATATGGCCTCTCGACCTACTATTGCATTGGACTTCCTTTTTCTCGAGATGCATCGCTCCCTAGAGGTTGATGCATCATAAAATACATACGAACATAAGTAATTTCTCAGCTCAAATCCATTCAAATCATAAAACGTACAATAACATTCAATAAAAATGTAGGGAACAAACAACAAAAGAAATGTGGTGCATAGCTGCATCAAAACGAACCAAAGGATGAAGTAATCACAAGAACATTCGAGCAATTAGCTAACCTTAGAAAAGAAAAATAGCTATTAATGCTCATTACAGAAACTCAGAAAACAAATTTGAGGTTCATCATTGTAGGAAAATAATATAGAACTCTTCCAAAGCCTTCACCCAAGAGCAACTCCTCAACCATCTTATCTCCAAGAGTAGTCTCTAATAACTTTTCCCTCGAAAAGGGCCCTCCATCTCCTAGTTTTTGCTTCATCTTTTAATCACCTTCCAAGCTTTCTGCATGTGTTCCCTATCCATCCCTGAGGTGGTTGCATCCCACATGCCATTCAAATTAAAGAAATTATCAAGTTTTGTCTATTTTGCATTTGTCTTCTTCTACGCAAGTTGTTTGATTGTGATTAGCTAGATGCAAAGATGTGAATCACATAGACATGTATTCCTTTTATTTTCCTAAAATTAATCTAAATCAAAACATAACTAAAGCGCACAAAATAAGAAATGGATACTAGGGGACTAACATAACTATACAAATGATGCGTGAATGATAAGACTTACACTTTAATAAGATATGAAATTATGATCAAACAAATCTTTAAAAGTTACTTATTATGCATGCAAATTCTCCATATTCACTTACATCGGGTTGTCATAGAGGTCATCGATGCATGAGTGCAATTGAAATCACCGAGTGAATGGTGGTCAGTTATATAATAGGATTGGCGATCACATGGAAGTTGGCACTCTCATGTTGATGGAATCCCTTTGAGATCAAGCTTACTTTGTAGGGTTCGAGAGAACCATCAACATTGAAATTTTTCTGAAAGATCCATTTGCACTCAACAACATTTATGGAGGGATGTGGGATTGTTGCTTACCACCAAAGGGTGTGTTTATTTGCTTCAGTGAAGCAGCTTGGAACATCTTGGGCAGAGGGATCCAGAGATGGCTAAACAAGTAGGGTTATTAAATTTAGACCTGCAAGCCTTGTATAATTGACTCAATGCGAGCTTTCAAAATCATATGCTACCAAGGCATGGTGTCATATGAGGTATGTGATGATTGTATGGATATGGGTGGTTTCGGTGCAAGTTTAGAGGTTTTCCCATGAGTGGAAGGAGGAAAATGATAGGGAACACCAAATTAGAGGGAATGTCAAGTCATGGACAAGGACAGAGTTTGGAGATGAGGGCGACGAGATGTGAGATGTTGTCTTGAAAAAGAACATGTCCTTATCAAAGCGAATGTGATGAGCAACATAGAATCAGCTGGTTGAGAGACCACAACAACCACAACATTCAAATTTATGGTTGTGTAAGTCGAAGACAGGGCATATCAGCACATCCAAAGATTCGTAGTAACTTTTAGACTAGTGCTCAACCGAAGAGAGGTTTCTATGTAAGACTTCCACATTTTCTTTTATGAAAAGAGTTTTACTTTTTTTTACACTATTTTATTGAATAGACAAAGAGACGATTATAAAGTCAAGTAAAATATAATGTCATAGCGTCTTCGAGAGGATGTTCTGTCATGTGACGAGATATGCTTCTTAGGGCATTATAGATACATTAGTCATTTTCATTTCATTTCTAAGCATTTATTAGTTCAACTATAACTCTTCTTGTCCTTGATTTTCATATGTTGTATAGGGTGGTGAAGAATTTCTGTAAATATAACAAGTGAAAATTATTAAAGAAGATAAAAAGTTTACACCTAATATCCATTTTACACCGTATAAAATGTACTTCATACATTATTAATGTGTCAAACGAAAGTAAGCTTAAAATGAAAATTAAGCTTGATATTAAATAAAAGGTTTAATGGAGGTGAAACACCCCTGCTTTCATCGTGAAACACTCATGTGATCAGTCGTCTATCTTTAAATATGTGGTTTAGATTAAAAGATGAGAGAGAAAATAGTTATATTATTTTAATTAGGTGATTTTAAGTTATTTTTAATCTAATTCATATATTAAAAAATGGACGATTGATCAAATGGGTGTTTCACGGTGAAATATCTGGAGGGATATTTCACCTCCATTGAACTCTTAAATAAATAAGGATTTGATTTTTTTATGCTGCATATTACGTATTTCCCGTGGGACCTCGGTGCTGAAAAGGAAAGTGGAAGATAACCGTTCAAATTTTATCAGACAGCTACAAAGATAGAGAGCACATCTCTCTCTCTCTCTCTCTCTCTCTCTCTCTCTCTCTCCATATATATACATTTTTCTTTTCCCATGAGTGCTCGTCTCATAAGGATGAGATTTTTAGATTTCGACAGTATTTTACTCTAAAATTTAATAAAATAACAATAATTGGAGAAACTTTGAACTATTTATATTTTATTATTTTGCTAAATAGCATGAAAAAACTCAAATTTTTATACTAGTCACATATATAATTTAAACTTTTATTTCTATTTATACGTCATAGTTTTTTTTTTAAATTGATTGCCAATTTAGCCTGTCAATATAACTTTATTGAGAAAATAGTTAAATATTGATTTAACATTTGCCGCGTGGATAAATGAATGGTATATAGTGAACTTTTAATTTTGAAGATAAATATTAGCATTTTATCATTTTATTTTATGCAAGACTCATGTTATTAAATTTTAACCAAAGTTTAGACTGTACATGTAAAATAATATTAATTACATGTAACGAATTAAAAACTAGTAAGCAGGTGACGTAATATTCATTTATACGCATCGAATCATCATTTAAGATTAAAATTGCAAATAATCTAAAAGTTAGTAATTTTTTAGAGAAAATAAAAGTTCAAGCTAAATCTTTAATGGAAATAAATGTTTGTTTTTTCTATACAATTTACTCTTATTATTTATTGGCCCTTTTACTAGCTTGTGTTAGGGATAATTTGATTTGATGCAATTATAAATTCAGAATATAAATTATTGTAGTTGAAATTATGTGATGATTTATGTTTGTAAGAATTATTTTTTCTTGATTTGGATGTTGGTGAAAATTTGAAAAGAAATTTTTGTTGTTTAGTTAAAATTAAGTATGTAAGATAAGTGTTTAGTTAGAACAAAAAGGTAATTCATATTAGTAACAAATAATTCTTTGATTAATTGAATATTTTTAACAACATATATATATTATTTTATTAAAATAATTTATATTATTTATATATATTTTTTTAATTTTATTTATATTAATATATTTACTATATATTTTATTTACTATTATAATATTAGTTTATATTAATTCTGCAATTTGCACATGTCTAATTGGAAGTACAGAATGCAAATGTTTGAGTAAAATTTGAAGTAGCATGTAATATTTACTAAATAAAGTGATCAATTCCTTGATAAAAAGCTAATTATATTATCTGGGAATTTAATTTTTTATTATCTGGGAATTTAGTAAATAAAGTGGTCAATTCTGCTATTTGCACATGTCTTAATTTTATTTTTTCCCTTTTATTATATTTTTCAAATTTGTTGTTTTGATCAAAATGTAAGTAAAAATTTCTTAGGTCAATTCTTGATTTTTGGCTAGTTATATCAATGAGTTTATTTTTTTATATATGATTTTACTTTTGAATAAGTATATCCTATTGATGCATGTATTTTAGTATTAGTACTTGTATCTTAGATTTAATTTATTTTAGTAAAAATCATTTCTTTTGTTTATTTTATTTTAGTGTATACGTTTACGTCAATGTATTTTTTATAAATATTATATTTTAATATTTTGTTATTATTTTAGACTTTTGTCTTTATTTAACTTAGTGATATTTTTATTGACTATTTATATATTTTTTTATTTGAAATAAATTATAATTGTATTTCAAATTTGTTTAAACCAAATAATTAAATAAAACTTAATAATTTTTTTTCATTCTTCCCATGACAAACTCAACCTGACACACTCTCTCCATACTATATTTTATTATTATTTAATTTGTATATTATATTATTGTTATTATCAACAATTATTAAATGAGCTTTTTCGTAATTTAAATTTTGTCATTATTTTAACATTTTCAAGGAACTACATTTTCAATAATATTATTTTTTTATGTTTATATGTAAGCATGTTTTGTACTTGTTTATTATTTTTTAAAATTATTATTTTATTTGTCTTTACGTGTTTTCTTTTTGTTTTTATCTGTATGTGCACTTACTTATAAGTGATCTTTTAGCACAATTATCTATGCATGACATTTTTTTTTGGTGATATGCATGACATATTTTGATGTTGCAAACATCAAAGCACCTACATATAGTCTTTACAGCTAACCAAATTGCATGCCTTAAAGTTTTTCTATATGTTCAGTTGAACAGGGTGGTTTTCTGTACGGGTTTGCATAATTCAATCTCATGAGTTTCGTCGGTTCAATACAAATCTAAAATAATCCTCCAGTTTGAATTTTCACCTTTTATTTAGAAATTTTGATCTAATAGCTTTTTGGTCGGTGTGGTTCAAACGACAGTAATTTGAAGTTTCATTTTTCATATAGAAATTTTGATCTAATACTTGTTTTAAACCTCATCTTGAATTATGTGAATTTGCAATTTCACATTGCTGCAGATTTACCTCTAAATAGTCCGGTGCTACAGATATTTGAAACATGTCATCCTTTAATAAATCTACAATGTCCAGGCTACTACATTTTTGTTGCAAATGCTAGAAAGGGTTGATCGCTTTATGACCAGCATAGACATACATGTATCCAAGTTTCATGAAATGCCCCTAGCATGTTCACTTTTTTTAAGAAAGTGAAGGGATGTGGGCCAGTTGCCCACATCACATTTTATTAATATTTGACGACTATTACATCATTAATTACATTGAAACATATTACACCAAGACACATTCCCTCGACAATCATTTGGTCATCTTTACAATGTTTTCAATGTAGCAAGTTTCACCCCTGAATATACAACCATTCTGTTGGCACCATATCAACCATAAACAAAAACTAGTGATGTGGCTCTTCATCCTCTTGACATGTATCATTGGATGGTTTGATCATCTTTGCCTGATCTAAAAGATCACCAAAATATTGTTGTTGATTGTACTTCAAGCCAATCACAATCTACCTCAACCCAAACCCTACCTGCAATCGGACAAGCAAAAAAAAGAAACAGGTGATCAATATTCTTCATGGGATCTTCACAGAGCACACAAGCTGTGTTTGCCTCCTGAAACTATCTCAGCCAATACACCTGTGTTGGCAACCTTTTCTTCTAAGCAGCCCAGCAAAGATCTTAATCCGTAGCGCCATCCTGAGTAGCCATATGATTCTGCAATCCAAGCATAATTCATCATTATTTACGCAATTATTGTTGTTCAGCAATTTATATACTTCCTTTACGGACAAGCAACATGCCTTCCATGTCGATGACTCTGGCCTTTGTCGATGCGGAAATTCACAAGCCGTCCATCAAGAAGGAGGAATTCCTCATGTCTGTTTTCGGAGAGTGGCGCCATAAAGATTGGGGTCCAAACATCATCAGATAACAAGTTACCTTCCTAGAAATTGGCCATTACTGCATTGATGGTTTTCTGCCATTGCATATAATCTTGGAAAGGTACTGCATAGAGGCTCCCCCAGAGATCAAGGATCTTCCAAAATTTAAATGCACAGTCTGATCCAAGATTTTCCACAAAGAATTATTGTAATTTTGGCATGTGATATAATTCTTTGCCAAAATATCGAAGCGCCCTGTGGCACCATATTGAAGCGCCATGTGATATAAGTCAAGAGGTCCCAAACCCCTAATCCTCCCTTTGATATTGGTTTGCATACATCTTTCCATGCTACTAGATATAAAGATTGACCCACGTTTTTTGGGTGTCTCCATAAGAAATTCAAGCGTAGTGAATCAATTCGTTGAGAAATCCCATGTGGCATCCTGAAAACAGACATAAAATAAATAGGAACTGCAGATAGTATAGTGTGAATCAACACTAATTTTGCTCCTATTGAAAGCAACCAAGAGAACCACCCTTCTAGGTGACGTTCGATGCGTTCTACCACTGAGGTCCAGTCTTTGGTCGAAATATGTTCATTAATGAGAGGGAGACCTAGATATGAGATAGGTAAGGTGCATCTCTAAGTTCCATGGAAACCCTCCTGACTTTCGTTTCATCAATACCAAAAAGGAAGAAAGAAGACTTCGAGTGATTGATGAGAAGACCAGAGAAATCTCCAAAAATGTTTATAATTAAAGAAATCCTCCTCGTTGCCATAGCTATTCCTTCTATGAAAAATAGAGAATCATAAGCATACTATAATATAGGAAGAGAGTGCCTTCTGTCTGATGTGATGAAAAGCTTGAAATGATTCCAACATCACACGCTGAAAAGGTGCATCTTGTGAGGGCATCAACTGTCAAAATAAATAGATGGAGGCTAGTGGACACCCGTGTTGAACACCTCTTTGGGGTTGGACCCATCCGTATAGGACCACCATTGATCAGCACAAAGAAAGAGACAGTGCACACACATCATTTCATCCAAGAAATCCATAGGGCTAGAAATTCACGTCGATAAAGGAGTTCCAGAAGAAAGACCAATCCAAGAATCATATGCCTTAGAAAAATCCACCTTCCATAACAAAACTATGCTTGGTTGATCTTTTCCATGAAGATATTATCTCAAACACCATCATACTAAAACTATCTATAATGGATCTTCTACATATGAAGCCTGACTGAAGATGATGAATTATTATTCCTAAAACCAACCGCAATCAGTTTGCCAGAACTCTCATTATCATAAAGTAGAAGGCATTAGACAAGGCAATAGGTTTAAAGTCCTCCACTCATTTTGCAGCATACTTCTTTGGGATGAGAAAGAGAAAAAATTTATTTAATCTTTCAAACTCATAGTTGAAGTTTACAGAATATTGAATTGTTGCCATCACATCGGGGCCCACTACATGCCAGAATTCTCTATAGAAAAAAGTTTGAAATCCATTATGTCTAGGTGAACCATCACTTTTGAGGTCATGCAAGGCCGCACTCATTTCATCTTCAGTGAAGGGGCGCACTAGTATAGAGGCTTCATCAGTTGACACTCGTGGTAACCCACGACCTTCCCACATCCAGTCGCCCGGTGGTCTCCAACAAGTGAAGATGCCAAAGTATTAAGAAACTGCCTCCCCAACATTTACGCAATCCAAAAAACCAATGTCCCCCACAAGAATATGGTCTATATAATTTATTCTTCGGCAAGTGGGAAGAAGCGGGTATTTGAATCACCTCTTTCAACCATAATTGTCTAGACCATTGCCGCCAATAAATTTCTACTTTGTAATCCTCTGGTGCTACCTCTTCTTGCAATTTTTGGCGGTGTCCTTCAAGTGATCCAAATTTGATATGTTTGTCAATGTTGTCGTGCACCTACTTTCCCTTTTCTCCTTTAGTTCCTTCTTAAATTCTTATAGGTGTCATTTGGATGCGAGAACTTGTGTTCTTGTTAGTCCCCAAAGACTAATTGATTAGATAGATAAATTATGATTTGGTATTTGGATGAAAAAGTGTAATAAATTATGATTTGGTATTTGATGAAAAAGTGTAATGATGAAGAATTACAAAATTGATTAGATGTTTTAGTTCGATGGGTGTTTGAATGAACTTCTAGAACCAAAGTATTTTCATTTTTTTTTAAAGATAAAAAAATATTAAATTAAATGTATATATATATGATAATTTATTATTATTTATTTTATATGCTTACTAAAGTAATTAATACTATAAACTTGCTTTGAAAACTACAACCAATAATAATTATTATTTACTCATTTAAATAAGAAAATGAATATAATGATATTATATCAAATAATAATATCGTGTAGTAAACATTTTTTTATAGTTTTATTAAGGATGAACTAGCAAACAAATTAATACCAACAAATAATTAAATATTTAAAATTGAAAAAGGAGAAACGTAAATTATGTTCTTTGATTAATAATTAACAATTAATATTATAATTTATTGTAACTGATAAAGTAATAAAATGCAAATATAATCTAAACAACATGTTACGTTAATTTGTTATTACAAAATAATATTAATTCAATTATTTGTTTTATGTTATTATATAAACTAACTAACAAAAATTTTAAATGACTTGACATTTTTCTTTACTCATTTGAAAGATAGTTTAAATAAAAAAGAATTATTTTAATTGCATTAATATTATTACTATTTTAAAGTTTACCTTAATTAAATTAAAACTAAAATTTAAGTTCTTTATTTCTTAAAAAATATCAAAATTTATCAAAATAAATTAATAGACATATTTATATTAATAATTATAATTATAATAATTTAAATATGATTCTCTATTTTAGTTTACTATTTTTGGGCAAAGAATATAATTACGTAAAGTATTAATAAATTAATATATAAATTCTAAAATGTCACTTGAGAATAAAAAAAAAGTTGGTTTAAGCCTTTCACAAAATCAATCTTAGTTTTTGTCACTAACAAGAAACTAAAACTATTAAGTTCTGATCACGTGATAAGTTTGATCAGAATTTAATTTTGTAATAATTATTTTTTTCTTGTGTTTAGATGAATTAATTAAAATTAAGGCTAATTCGGACTCTAATTTTAATATTCAAACATATAGGCTTTCTAGGAGTTTTTGACAATATGTTATAAAGAGTTCTAGTTGTTGAATTTGCCATCGGAACTCGGGCACATGATTGGCCACTAGCTCTATGAATCCTTCTTTCATTAGCCATGATTTTTCAAATTTAAAATGTCCCATATGAGCTTCCATCCATCGACTGCCACATGAGCGGCGTATGTTCACTTTTTTAATTGCCTCAAATCTCGAAGTAATCTATACATTGTACTGTATTGACCTTAGTGTGTCACCTTGGCTATGCATTGAAGGGAGATTGACCGAATTGTATCATAGGATGATGTTAATGGAGGGCCTTAAAGAAAACTCTTTTGAATCAGTTTAGATGAAGACATCGTACAGAATTCATGTGGTTTGATATGGAAAATAATGAAAGACAATGAAACATAAAAAAAAAAAGAGAT
>LTAE01004998.1:5285-15635 GCA_001647135.1 Pontederia paniculata | reverse complement strand
GAGTCAAATAGTTGATGCATACGTGATAACTAATAATGTGCATGAGCATATATAAACTTCACAAACAGGTGTGGAGCATCCATTACAATCGTAATAATCTTAACATTGATTATGTTGCATAATAAACATGCAAGCATTGGAAACTTAATTCACAACAAAAACATTCTGATAACTCACTCTTTCTCAGAAGCTTGCATTGATAACTTCAATGAACACATTCAGTTAACCTTAGATGCAAGAGATTAAGCATACAAGCACTTCTGAAGCTAAGAGTTCAGTTCTACCCTTTCCAGTCAAAATCATGACAAATTTAGGAAGATTTAGAGGTGTTCAATTTAGAAACAACTTGAAGTTTTTTCAAGGGAACTCGAAATTATGCCTCAAGACCTGTCACGTTTCTTTTCTTTTTCCTAAATAATACAACCATTGCAGAAAGATAAATTTTAGCATTAGAATAGATAACATAATTACATCCAATGAGTGGACGATAAATCCTACTAACCTTCAAGTTGATAAGAATTACTACAGCAAAAGGTCAGAACAAAGGTTAAAATATGTTCTCAGATATGTCTTTCATTAAGATCCAGAATACTTCATAGCTTTTAGAATATCTCCAAAATAATACTTCAGAAATGTTGTGCTATCAAACCACACTATAATATAACAAAGAGTTATTAAAGAAGCAGAGCATTAACATTATTCAGCATGGTGTCATCTCAGAATAACAAATAAAAATCACGAAACAACAAAAAGGAATAAACCCATAATTGATGCTAGTAGATGAAGATCAAATTTGATGTAGCTTATTGGCAAGGGAATCATATAGCAGATACCTGTAACACAAGGCTTAATCCACCATTCCCTTCCTGCTCAAAGTACAATAACTGCAAAATGTGGAAGCATATCACTTAAAACCAAGGTGTCCATTAATAATTCCTGAAATACTTGAAACATAAAATTATGAAGCAACGAAGTATCCACGAAGACGCAACAGATTAGTTCACATTACAGTCATATAAAATATATAAAACAATTCAATTGAAATCCCCCATTCATATGTTAAATTCTTAACTTTGTAAAACATTCCATTGCTCTCAAGACATCTCAGATTGTTTTTTCAGAGAAAAAAGGATGGTTACCACAAGAGTAACCATCCATTTTATTAAGCTGATATTTCATGTACATGCTAGTTAGAAAAACAACAATTAATCCATTCTCCCACCAAGCTTTTTGCAACAGCTATAATGCTCTCCACATAAACTCTCATTTTTGAATAAGCATGTATTACGTTGGAGCCATAATGACCACAAAAAAGCAAATGGTGTCACCCGCTTCCTTCTTGGAACCTAGACCCGAGCTTGATGTTCTTCAGTTCTTGATATCCACCTAGTCTGAAAGAATTCCAAAAACTCACTATCGATTGAGTGTCAATCCACCTGCATCCAGCTCTAAACCATACCTCTCTAGCCACTGAACAACCAAAGAAGAGATGATCAACATCCTCTTCTGTTGTGTCACGGAATAAGCAATTAGTGCTAGCCCCTTGCACCCATCTTTGTTTGTAACATCTAGTTGGTAGTCGTCCTCGTCTAAACAACCATACAAATATTTTAAGTCGTTATGGTATCCGTAACTTCCAAATCATATTACAATCAATTCTAAGATCAGCATCCTCCAATCTGATATCCCTGGTCAGATATTTAAAAACCTCCTTGACTCAAAATTTTTCGGGGAACCATGTCCAGCGGTCATTTTTGGATGAGTCAAGAGACTTTCCTTCAAGTCGCTCCATTAATGTGAGAAGATCCTCTAAATGTTGATCAGAAAAATTCGAGAAAAATTGAGGTGTCCACACACCATTGGACAGTAAACTCCCTGAACAATATGTGGCTATCGGAACATCCTTCTCAAGGATAATCGCATAAAGTCTCGGAAACTGAATAGATAAGGGTTCCCTTGATGCCCAAGGGTCTTCCCAAAATCTGAAACACTAGCCCGATTCAAGTGATGCTATAAAGAAGGGTCTAATCTTTTCCATAACTGCCACCACTCCCCTCCAGAATGATGAGGCATCTGGTGATATTGACATTTGATTCTCCCATGATAATGATTGGCCATGACACGCTTTAATCACTGACCACCATATGTTTGTACCTTGGCTCAAAATCCGAGGAACCCATTTTGCAAGTAGGGCTTTCATTTCTCTTAAAGGACAGATCCCCAAGCCATCCTCTGATGTTGCTCGACACACTTCATTCCAAGCCACCAGATTTAGCCTCTACTTGTATTGCCTTGATTTCTCCATAAAAATCTTCGTCTCAATGTATCAAATGCATTGAATCACTCAGTCTGGCATCCTAAAAGTAGATATATAGTATACTAGAATAGAAGAAGAATTTGATTTAATTAATGTCAGTCGGCCGCCTCTAAATAAAAGTCTCGAACTCCACCCTTCTAATCGTTTTTCGACCCGTTCAACAACTTGATTCTAGTCCTTGTTTAGGATCCGCGTTGGAGAATCGGCTTGCTCGGCTAGCCATGGAAATGGAAACGCTTAAGGATCACGTCATCTCCCAAGAATCACTCGGCATCCAGGATGTGCAAAGCGAAGTCGCTCTGCTTTACGCCCGTGTGGAGACCATGGAGGCGACAATCATGAACTTGAGGCAATCGATGGACGACTAGCTGGTGGACATGCGAGACGCACAGGGAGGAGTTCGACAACAAGTTGAAGTTACTCAAACGACGCTCCACAAGCGATCATGGAATTGGCATCAGTTCTTCCTAGGATCGACGACCCATCGACGTCCCGATGCCACATCCCTACAAAGGCGAACGATCAGCCAAAGACAAGGAATCCCTTTGGAATGTGCGGGCGTTACTTGGAAGCCCAAGGCATTACATCGGAAGAGAGGATGATACTCAACGCATCCTTCTTCTTGCAAGAAGCGGCCAACCTCTGGTGGCGCTACATTTGCGAGGGCATCGACCACGGCGAGGATCAAATCGAGACATGGGAAGAATTTTGTGAGGCGCTCAACGCTCACTTCTACCCTGCAAACTCGGACATGGAGGCGAACATGGCGTTGTTTCGTCTCCAACAAAAGGGATCTTTGAAGGAGTACGTCAAGGAGTTTTTCGAGCTCCGCCTTCAAAATCCTTGAGTTGACGAGCAAATCCTCCGAGCAGGATTCATCAACGAGCTCAAGCCATGTGCCCGCATGGAGTTGGATCGTCAACGCTGCACCAACCTCCGCTCATTGCAGGTTGCCGCTGAAGCTCTCACAGAGTGTCAGGACTCACAGCAAATGCCACCAAACCCCCATGGCAAGGGTATTGGTGGGGGAGAGGATTCCAAATCTTCTAATGGGTGAAAGCAACATCCCCATCACGACATGCAAAGCAAGGTGCCGCTTGGGAAGAAGCCATTCAACCAGGACAAACTTAAGCCCAAGTCGGCGCCAAGTTCTTGCTACATCTGTGACGGAGCGCATTAGACGCAGGACTATCCATAGCGTCCTACCGTCAACGCCATGGTCACACAAGGTCAGGAAGAAGAGGAGCATTCCACGTCGCTCAAGTGCTTGGGAATCATGCATGTCCTCAATGCCATGTCGGATTGTCAGCATCGCCAACGGCCAACCAAGGAAGTCTTCTCTTCACCAAGCTGACGGTGAACGGGAAGGAACTCGATGGCCTCATCGACACTGGCTCTTCCGACCTCTTCATCTCTGAGAGTGCCGCCAATAGGATCAATCTTTCGTACTCAAGAGATTGAGTGAAGTTCAAGGCTGTGAACTCCCGCACTGTGCCGACCTCAAGTGCCTGTCTTGACGTCCCTCGCAAGACGTCCGCACGACACCGCCCCGTTGATGCTCCGCGGCCCATCGGAACGTTGACGCTCGAACGCCAGCCAAGTGCCCGCTAAAGCATCGTCACACAAGCTCCGTGTCCTATCGAAGAAGCGCCTGCTCGAGTGCCTGCCAAGTGCCACTCAAGCATCGCCGCACAAGCTCTGTGTCTCATTGAGAAGAGTCTGCTCAACCACTGCTAAGCGCCCATCTTGATGCTCCGCGCAAGGCCCTCCGCACAACTCCACTCTGTGGCCTCGTCGTGCCCCAAGACTTCCGCTGCCCACATACTCAAATCCACTCATTGAGGCTTATCTAGACTCCTTGCTCGCCTAGATGCCGCAAGTGGCCATGTCCACACAAACGCCACTATATAACATGTTGACAAACTATTTAATAAATGTACAAAACACCACCTTGTTTCTAGCAATAAAAAACACATTAATTGATTCCAAAACGGTGGTATAGGAAAACTAAAAAAACCATACATCCATCGCCAGCCGTTCACGACATTGCCAGAGGATGTGGCCAAAGTCCAAAAAATGAAAATTATAAAGAAAAGAAAACTACTTTTTCTCTGGCATCTTCAGCTATAAAAGCAAATTTATCAGTAATAAACAAAGAGACAAATTCAAAGATGGAGACTTAATCTTAGAAATGTCAAAGCACATTATTTAGACATAATGACCCATTATAATATTATTTTTTCTTGAGAATATTATAATATTATGTTTTGAAGGAAAAATTCAGATAACCACCTTTGGCTAGAGATAAATACATTTAACATTTTTTTTAGAGAAAAGGATGAAATGTCAAGTAACCATATTTAACAATTGATAAGATGTGTGAAGGTGTTAAGGTATTCAGGCATTTCATGTTGCCAAGTACTAGAAAAAAAATATTAAGTTGCTTTTTAGGATATAAACAAAATTTGTGCACCTTGAATTTGCTTTTATCAGCTGAATGAACCCGACAAACAACTCCCATTTGGGCCTGCAGCTCTGTAATTTCTATAGAGTAGAAGTGAGCAGACTGTTTCTCTACCTGTGAAATATTAAAGAAGATAATGTATCAGATGTTAGGGACATAAAAGCCAAATGATCAGTAAAGGAGAATAATCGTACCTTTCTGGCTATTGGTTGACCCAGCTGAAGTGGGTTCATGATCACTGTTCCATTGAGTGCCTCTTCCAAAATGGTTGCAGATACAGTTGTCTTTATGGGTACACCAAGTTTACTAACATTTATCATAAAGATTGTGTTTAATATAACTTATTTTATCATTGGATCAAAAGAATTACCATCAAATATAATATAACAGATTTAGTACTACTTTATTTTTAGAGGGAACAATACTCTTGATATGTAATTTACCTAAACATCGCAGCAAATATCGTATTTACAGTACTGAGACTTGAAAGATCAAGCTCAAGATCTTGACTATCTGATTCAATGGCCTGGAAATAGAAGAAGTTTCATAGATAACTTTGATAAATGAAGCAACTGATTAAAAGAAACAAGCACTTCCCCACATTAAATATCAACTATAAGAACATAAAGCATTGTAACATCAAACTGTCCGATATAATAAGTAAAAAATGCATCCAAGTTATCATATAAGCATAACAAAAGCTATACTCAGATGATTCACCTCAAAACCTGATGTATCATATTGGTGGCGCTTGTCTGGATCTGATAAGATATTATATGAATATGTAACCTCCTTAAAAACATCAGCTGCTAAAGGATCATTTGCATTTTTGTCAGGATGATACCTGCAAATAAATTAAATCATGCAGAGCAAATATTGAGAAGATATAATAGTTCATATAGTAATAATTAAAAATTAATTGCGTGAACAATGATGGTTATAGGTATTCTACACTATCAGCACCAATAAGGCCATTAAGATGCTTAAAAGTTGAGAGTCAATGCCACCAAATTTTGTAATGCAGCTATGTCACAAAGCATACAGAACTACGATTAAATAAAAAGAAAAGCATGCCATCATGAATTCAACTGAAGTAATGTGACTTGCTTATTGTAATATATAACACATGCTGGTTCAATATCACTACAGTGTATGCTTTGCTCTGAGTATGAAGCATATTATGATGAAAACTGATGAGAGTCGCTCCAAAATTTGTCTCTGAGCTGCAGGCATCAATTACATTATCAGAAAGTTTCAGATAGAGCTGGCACTCAATCTTACAAAGTTACAAGTTACAGTAAGAAAATCTCACAAGTTGCATTCCTCATCTTCAACAATCTATATTTTACTTTCTCTTATCTAAGCAATCTCGAGGGATTCAATTTACTTTATTTTCTGTTGAAAGAGAAATTCTTCATAAACCAAGTGGGGTACAATACCCAGAAAGAATAAAGTTTGACTACTTATAGGATTGGAAACCAAGAAAACTACATAACAATACAAAGTTCAACACAAACAACTGTGCCCCTAATAATCTAATCTCAAAAACCATAATGTAGACCTTTGACATGCCAATTCAAACACCATCTTACTCAGTCCACGAAAGTTTAAACTTTTACCTTCATACGATATGAGACACATGAATAGCTCTATTTGAGCTTCAAAATGATTCAAAACTTTGAGAAAAAAAAAACAAATTAAATTTGAAATGGTGTGACAGGTGAATCAAAGCTTGCATTACTTCAGAGCCATTTTCCGGTAAGCACTCTTGATCTCCTGCTCCGTTGCATTCCGGCCGATGCCAAGAACCTCATACGGATCCCTCCTCTGCTGCTGCGCCCCTTGTTGCTGCTGCTTCTTCGCATCCCCTTTCTTATCCGGCCTCGAAGAAGAGAACCCAGGCGCCGGCATCGTCGCCCTCGTCCTTGTCCCCCTAAAAAGACCGTAACCTCTCTCGAAACCCTAAAAATCGCGCCTTGGAGCAAGATTACTGACGGGTAACCCCGCCCTTGAGCTCGGATCTGGGCGCCCCGGCCGCCCACCGGCCTCCCATCTCGAACCTGATCAAGGAAATTGAGGGTTCGCTGCAGAGACTCCTCCAGGAAGATGTCAAGCCGAAGGCTTTCGAGCGACGCCGAGGACGAAGAGAAGGCGAGAACGAGACAACGGCGGAGAGAGAGAGAGAGAGAAGAGAGAGAGACGATTCTGCTGCTCCCCAGAAACAGTTGATTCCTCTAAATTGTGCCACTCTTCCTAGTTTCAGTTCCTTTTACTTTTCGCGCTTTTATCCGTGTTAAAAAATAAAAATGATAATAATAATAAAAATAAGATTTTCTTGTAATGTTCCATTCAATTCTAATTTGAGAAATAATATTTTATTAGTTAAAAAGAAAATGGTGCATATAAGCATAGGGTAAGCTGGATAAAAGTGAAAGGAAAATTAAGAAAAAAATGATAAAGAATGGATAAGAAAATTTTAATTTTTTATTGAATGAATATATATTTACATACTTTATTGTATAAAGTGAAAATTAGAAATGTGTTTTAAATATACTTTTTTTCTCTTTTGAAAGAAAAATAGACTGTTAGAGATGAACTAAGAAGATATTTTTGTCATATTTTAAAAATGTAATTAAATGAGATTAAACTATTACATATATTTTGTTCCCTAGTTAAAAGATAATAATTAAATAGTTTCTCCTTGTGACCTCTTTAATTAAATTCAATATGGTTGGCTTAATTGAAAATTTAATTAAATATAAAAAATGACCTCCAATTGGCAGACATATCAGTCAAGTATCTGAAAGGCATTTGAGGATATATCCATCAAGTATCTCAAAGGCATTTGAGGATATATCCATTAAGGTTTGGAAATACTACATCCCAGCAGATTCTACATGGAAGAGGATATGAACATACTATTGATCTTAGGGAGATCATTTATGGCTACAAATGAGGCAATAATAGATGTTAAAAATGGAAAACAGTCTTTTCAATTGAGGGTGGACAAGATTGAGTTTAATCTAGCCCAAGCGATGAAAGCTCCTTCACAAGATAGTGTCCTTGAAGTTGATGAGGTCTTAAAGGAAGCAATTCAAGAGATATCAGCAATTATCCAAGTTGAAGATCTAAACTACACATTTCAAACTACAGAAGATGGAGTTCCCAAGACTCTCGGAACAAGTGATTGCATAGACTTGTTGGTTCACAGTAGCCAACAACTATCAAGGTGTGATGATGATGACACCGACTTCCCGGTTGAGACCAATTCCACTACTGAGGAGATTTTTCCAGAAATAGCAGCTCTCTTGACTAATGAAACCACAATTGCCCTCGAGGCAGAGATGAAATCTCTTCCCTCTATTTTCAAGTATTAATTGTTTGGACATAATTCTACATATTCTGTAATTGTAAGATCAACCCTTAGTGCTAACTAAATTGATCAAAATTGCTAAGTAAACTTAGAAAGTACAATAAGGCAATAGGATATACCATGAATGACATTAAAGGTCTGAGTACATCCTTATGTATGTATAGAATATTATTAGAGGACAATACTAGGCCAACCATCGAGGGACAGAGAAGGTTGAACCCTAACCTTCAAGAGGTTGTAAAGAAAGAGGTCCCAAAACTCTTAGATTATGGCCTAATCTACCATATATCACGTAGTCCTTGGGTCAATCCTATCTAGGTTGTACCCATAAAGGAAGGTGCATCATTGAAAATGATACGAGTGAGGGTATCCCCTCTCGACCACAACCGGCTAGAGGATGTGTGTAAATTTTACGAAGTTAAACAAGACGACTAGGAAAGATCACTTCCCCTTAGCTTTCATCGACCATATGTTAGAGAGGCTAGCAAAACATAATTGTTTCTGCTACTTTGATGATTTTTCTAGCTTCATCCAACTACCCATTTGCCCAACCGACTAGGAGAAGACCACATTCACCTGCCCTATGACACTTTTGTCTATGGGAGGATGTCATTTGGGTGGTGTAATGCACATGCTACCTTCCAAAGGTGTATGACTGCAATCTTTTCATATTTCATTGAAAGCATTATGAAGGTGTTCATAGACGATTGTTTTGTCTATGGATCCTCCTTTTCATGTTGTCTAACACATTTGGAGCAAGTTTTACATAGGTGCGAATAAGTGAATCTTGTCCTCAACTAAGAGAAGTGTCATTTCATGGTTCAGCAATGGGTAGTCCATGATTATGTGATATCCAGTCAAGGAACCCCACCCACAAATATCAAAAGGACAAGGAGTTTTCTGGTTCATGCGGGGTTTTATGGAAGATTCATAAAGAACTTTTCGAAGATAGTAAGGCTCATGATTGAGTTGATCCAAAAAAATGTTGAATTTAGATTGCTCTACTTGCCTAAAAGCCTTCATCTGCCCAGACCTCAGCTCCAGTCATGCAGCCTGTTGATTGGACCCTACCTTTTAAAGTTATGTGTGACACGAGTGATAATGCGGTGGGAGCAGTCTTAGAGCAGAAGAGAGATAAGTAGAGTGTTTTACCCTTCCATAAGCTGGGATTTTTTAGAAGATATTTCAAAATCTTGACTAAGAAAATGAAGGCATCCAAATTCTTTTTCCAAGTCTAAGACACATGCCCCTCATTGGCAAAGGACTTTCTAAGCAAATTGCAAGTAGATGAGAAGGAGAGAGTGTCCATATTCAGGTTGTTTAATCGGGATTTCGAGTGGATATTCCAACAATTTGCAACTACATTAGGTTTGACCTACTCTTCAGCCTCAAGGTCGCTAACATTTTATCCAAGTATTAGTGTGGAAATGGATTATCAAGGAGGACACATTGAACATAAAGAATGCTAAGTCGTCCTCAATCTCGAACCCCATCATTCGGTACTTCCATAGAATCTTGGCAAATACACTTCTAGGCAAATTGAGGCTAGTGTAAGATAGGTTGAGCTATATATTATTGGGCATTCCTCAAGAGGAGGAAGATAAACCTTGTGGGAATCTTTCTTAGCAACCTCATCAAACTGGCCAAACAAGATAAAGGGACAATCGTGGTGGGGGACTTCTAATCCTAATTGTTGAGAGTTGCAACTTGAATCTGGCACAACTAAAGGTTGTGTTTGTGATGGGAAAGATTGATCTAAACACCCTTATTCACATGAAGGTGATTAATTGCAAGGGTGATAGTACTACCTGGTTACTAAAGACTCCACCAGCAACATCAAGTTGCCCCTAACCTCACCTCAATCTCGGAGGGCAAGAATTGGATAATGGAGCTAAGTGATCGGTCGATCCCACCTCGCCTAATATTGCTAATGCCACCTTTTCTCTAGAGCAACTACCCCAAGGAAATGCTAAGTGAATTTCACCACATCCCCACTATAAAGAAGAAGGTTCAAACACAAGCAAGAAGGCTCACAACACAAACATGAAGAAGACAATTGAACCTTCTATAGCCACAACACCAACTGAAGACATTAGACCTCCCCCAATTCCCAACATATATGCGACTTAATTGCTGAAACAAAACGCTCTCCTAGAAAAGAATCCTACAACATCAAGCTCATAAAGGAGAACAAGT
>LTAE01004997.1:7923-30092 GCA_001647135.1 Pontederia paniculata | reverse complement strand
TACAGGTGTGGGCTTCTCCATGGAATAGAGGTCACAAGTCCTTTGATGAAGGGTGCAGCCATGTCCTATCATATATAAAGGATTTGAGCTGCCACCTTGAGGACAGGAGCATTCTTACCTAGTTTGAGCAGCCTCTTACGTGAATGTTGTACACTGAGCTGTTCAATAAGAGTACCTCACTTTTTCCCTCACTTCTCTTGTGTTCTCTTGTGTGCTTTGTTGTGTGCATGGTTGTGTGCTTGTTTTCTTCTCCCTTGGACAAGATCTTGTGGTGTTTGTTGTTGGGCTGCCTGCACAAGCTGAGCTTGGACAGGGCCACACACAGGGCTGCAAAGATAAGAGTTGGTGTTGTGTGACAACTGGCTCTGAATGATCAATGAAAAAATCTTGCATGGTTTGACCACTTTCTATTATATTACTCTTGAATTAATAGCATGTTTTCACAATTTTATTTGATCGTCCATGATATGTTGCGACCTGCGGGATAAACCAAGGTTTAAAATGGGGTCGTGATAATATTAGTTGCAATATCTTTTTTTCTATTAAGATACTTAATCTTGTCAACATCATGGACATTGACTTCAATATATGTCCCATTTAGTGCCCCAAGACAATTCTATGTATAAAATTAAACTATTCAAATTTAAATTGCTCTAATAAATAATACAAATGTAATAACATGTTGAGATAATTTACCTTAAATCATTTTCATGGTTCATCACATCTATTATACTGGTAAAAGATGTTTCAATAAAATTGCATGACACCACAAATTAAATTGCATTCAAATCATTTTTGAAATGTCTATTTATTGTCTCCCCAAATCTAACAAACTACCTTTTAATATTCTTATTCTTAACATCATGAGCAACTATACGTAAAAAATAACAATAATCTCCTCCACAGAAGTATTTTTGTTATCTCATAATTTGCCAACATTTGATAGCATATCACAAAACATATAGAATGTCCTTTGATCTATACGAGTATTTTATATGCATGTCAAATCGCTATCATATATTATATACTTAATGATATGCCTCATGCATGAGAACCACTTTATTTTTAGTGTGTACCATAAATTGCATGTTCATTAATATCCTCAAAAGAAATATTATTTTCATCAACTCCCTATACATGAACATGAGTTTTATGGAAATTGTTAGTCTCCTTTGACATTGAATTCATGTTGGTGGTTGTACATGTTTAGTGAAATATATGATCACAAATTTGACAAAAAGGAAATCTTTATACAACTTCAACACCATTCCATAATTTAAAGATTAGCAGTGATATTCTTAACAAATCTAAAATCAAATCAACTTATCAAAAAGTCAAGAAGTGAAAAGTATGGATAAGAATCAAATTTTTACATAACTCCACCAACAAATTAAATAAAAATGGCAACTATTAAGCGAGTACCAAATTTTAAACAGAGATATGATCTTTAATCATGTAAAAAAATGTAACCTACCAAAAAAAAACAATATCATAGAAATACATAAATTTTAGCATAATTTTTGTCATAAAATAAAAAGGTAATCGTTTAAAATAAAATTTTGATTTTTTTTTCAAAATGTCACATGCGTTTTCTAAAATTACTAAGTTGATATATAAGACAATAATATAAGAAAAGATGCACGATGTGAAGAAGAGTACTCATGTCAAACAAAAATGATATCACAATGAAATATTATCTTTTTTCACTAGTGAGATTTTTTTTCAACCGAGTGCCAAGTGCCATGGACTTCTCTTTGATGGCTCCTCGAGTTTTTTTGGTTGGGCAAAGTTAAAGGAGGATTTTATGGTACAGTAAAGTGTCAACTTAAATGAGTCATTGGTACATATTCTCAGAGGAATGTGATTTCCACATTTCAAGGGAATTCTATTAAATTTGAAATATAATATTCCCAAATTCATTCATATCGGTTGTAACACCAAATTTGTGAATATAACATGTCTTCAAAGATTTCTTGAAATTCATTTAAATATAAAACATACTAAACACATCATTGGTGGAATCTCATTTCAAGTATGATTTGCAAATATATTTCTAAATTAACCAAATCAAATGTAGTAATATAATATTGCTATACTCATTTCAAGAAAAGTTAAAAAATAACGCATCATATTCTTCTTTGAAGGCAAATATATTTCTAAATTAACCAAATCAAATGTAGTAATATAATATTGCTATACTCATTTCAAGAAAAGTTAAAAAATAACGCATCATATTCTTCGTTGAAGGCATGTCATTGTATTCGTTATAACAAACATGTTGAATGTTAAAAGAAACAAGAAGAACAATGCTCCCAAAGCTACTCTGAATATACAAAAGAAACAAAAGGCATACACGTTTGGATGCTTGCAGTAGATGCAAGTAGTGTTTTTTTAACGCGTGGACTGAAGTGAAGAGCAAAAAAATGGTAGAGGAAAATTGTAACACCCCCAGATACACACCCCGCCATATGACAGAATGCCCACCCGGATACGTTACCGACTTATATCTTACAATTGACCCATTTGACTGGTCAATGATATATGCATATTAATGTGGAAGCCAATATATAACTATAATCAAGACTCATGTCATGTGCAAGATACATAATCACGAACACCATCATGTTGTCATTGCGTCATCATTATCTATTTGAACTTATTTGCTTGCATAATGTAATTCGCAAGGGAAGAGGCCTCCCGTGAGTTTTGACACTCAATATTTAAAGATCATAAGTAATATGCTCAATCTATAAAAGAATATTACTTAACAATAGACATTAGCAATTTACATTAACTCAATTAGACAATCCCTTACCTCTGCCTTTAACATTACCTTTCAATATCCATATCCATAGATGACAAGAATAGCAATTGCATCCTCTTTTTGGAGATGTCCATATCTTTGCTTTCAATATATTCATGCCATCATTAATACCTTGAATCAATTTATCTTTCTGCAGTAATCTTGCGTTAATTGAAACAATCAATGTGAGCTTTATCAATGTAATGAAGATTCAGATTATCCCCGGTACTAATATGGTTAGCTAGGTCATGGAGTCCCTTTCTTGACCCTGATCTCTATAAATAATAATTCTCGAAGGAACAAAATAGTTCCTTGAAGAAAGAACACAATTCAATTAACAATGGTTCCTGAAGGAACGTCATTCAATAACGATAGTTTCCGAAGGAACACAATTCAATAAACAATAGTCGGTGGGTCATCTTCTTCATACACAAGTTCAATCATAATTATTACAGTTTTTAAGTCCGATCATTAATTAGGCTAAGTTATCATTTAAGATACCTAAACCTAGATCATTCATAAAGTTATTTTCAATCAATCAATACAATTAAATCATATAAAATAAGGGCAAAAAAGCATGTTAACATTTCATATGAGGGAACATGGCCCGCGGAGGTGTTTTAGTAGGACACGGCCAAAGTTCGGCATAACATGATCTAGATTGACGGGTGGCACGATCCACGTTAGCAGGTAGCACAGCCCGGGTTAGAATTAGAGTTTCTATTCTACTTTGTTTGAGAAAAGAGAGACACGTCCAGCGTCAAAAGATCGCATGAACCGTTTCTCAACTACATTCTATCAATATTCAAGGAGCACGGCCCGCGTCCGAGGCGATGCGGTCCATGTCCTAACTCATTTGGTGCTATATCGGACAAAGACCGCGTCAAGGGTGACGCGGTCTTTGTCCGACGGACATGGACTGTGTTGTGAGAGGACACGGTCCATGTCCGAGGGTTCCGTAGAGGAATCTTTAAAACAATAATCAATTCGAGGAGACAATAATTATTCTAATCCAAATCTATGTCCATTATTATTATAATGCATATTGCGAGCCTTAATTATGATCCTATTACATACCTTAATTTGCATTGGTAATTCTTTTTCTTCCTCATTTGTTCTTCTCACTGCGTCCAACCACCATCCAAGGGAGAAAGAAAACTTGAGTCTCAGACTTTGACACGTCGACAACATGGCCGCCTTCCACTTGGACACAATTTGTGTCCCTCTCTTTGGTTTCTATTTTCTACGCACTACACGGCATGCATTCCACTTGAACACGGTCCGTGTTCGTCTCCTATTGAGTTATTTCCTCGCCATGATTTAGCACGGTCCGCATCCATGTTGAACATAGTCCATATTGGCCTTGTCGTGAGGCACGCACGCGCGCAGAGAGAGAGAGAGAGAGAGAGAGAGAGNTTATTTCCTCGCCATGATTTAGCACGGTCCGCATCCATGTTGAACATAGTCCATATTGGCCTTGTCGTGAGGCACGCGCGCGCGCTGAGAGAGAGAGAGAGAGAGAGAGAGAGAGGAAAATTATGATATGAGATGATGGGTTGGATCTTATTTATAGGAAAAAAAATTCTTTTGGGTAGAGTTTGTGTGATTAGAATTTTTAGGGCTAACTCATATTGTGATTAGGAGTTTTTTAAAATTTACTTTGGATAGGATTAGAAATATAGAGTTAACTAAAAAGATGTATAACAATTTGACTTTAATTCTTAATTTTTTTTCTAATCATAATCAAACTATATCTTATCTTTTAATTATTATATTTTTGGGGTATTACAAAAATATTAAGCTTATACCCAAAAATAAATATTTTCTTTACATTTTTATGTTATTATATTTTTTTTAATAGGCCTTTGAAGATATTTTCTCCTTAAAGAAATTATTTTTCGCTTTTATAATCTCATATATATACATAAATAATTAATCTACTTTTTTCTATTTTAAAATAGAAGAAAATAAACCCCATAACATTAAAACATTTTTTTTACACAAATCAAATCATCTCATTAACAGATTTTCAGAAGACCAATCCGAACCTAAAATAAACTTTTTATCACTAGTGTTGCTTATTTAGTTATTAGTTGATACCATTATTTTCATTATTTAAATTGAAACTAAACTATTTCCCATTTATTGCGAGCGATTATGTCATATGGGAAGGCTGAAAACGTCCTTAAATATTTTTATATCCGATACGAATAATAAGAAAGAATCAAAGTCCATGATAGATGGAGAGCTCTTATTTGATTAAAGATTTCTTTTTGGCTAAATGTTGAGCTTAAATGCTGAACTATTGACCCTACTTGTTCATTTCTCATTGATTAGGTGTGATGAGTATAAGAAAATCATTTTTTTCCAAAAAAAAATTTCAAATTGAAATAGAACATAATTAAGATAAGCGCACTATCACACTCACGTTCTAAAATAATTATCTTAATCAATTCTCAGCCTGTGTAATCTACTGTTTTACAATTACTATATTTCACTGAAGATCACAAAATGAGTTTTTATTACAAAGATCAAATTTTAAGGTTCTAACAGTTAACGAATTGTTAAATAAGTTTCTTAACAAAAGACAGCATAACACAGATTATAAAGAACGAGAAAAGAGCACAGAGGTAATAACTTGTTAGAATTTAAAGAAGGATATAATCAAATTAATGGCTGGAAAATCCAATCGGTGATCATCAATAACATAAGTTCATAAAAGCGACACTGCGTCAATTTCTGACAGGCAGTTTAATTTGTCCGTCACTTCACATTTTGAGTTTTGTAACATGAGAATTATTTTAAACTTTTTTAATAAAAGGAAATATGAGAAAAAAAAAAGGTTAACGTCAATGGTATGAGTTTCAAAATTTGATCACTTCAGAAGAACTGCAAGAATGCTTATATATTTCTAGCAGGACCAGAAGTGTGCCTTCAATTGGGTCGTTTGAGTAAGCCAAACAATGCCAATGCCTTAGGCAAAAGTTTTTCCTATTATTTCCTACATTTGCATGAGCAGCACAAAGGTCAACTCCACAGCAAGTCTTCTCTAATCAAAATCCTTTGGCACAGCACCTCCAATGCTGCTGATAGCAAGATTGACTTCCACTTCTAACCAACAGACTGTCATCAGCTCGTATGCGATTGATGCAAAACATACTTGACAACCTCATAGAACGAAACGACAATGCCAACAGAAGGACCAGCACGCGCCACTCTAGGTCCTACACCGGTGAAGATACCTTTCATGCCGCCATTCCTGGTAAGATTAAGGCATAATTGTTTAACAAGTGATTGAAGTTTCTTGAATACTTCTTTTCTTTACAAAAAAAAATCATTTATTGTTAATCAGCAAAGGTTTGGATATCTGAGAAGATATTAGTTGCTTTCTGCATTTGAAAGTTTGCTTATCAATCTTGGGAGTATCACAAGAATTATTTTATTACAAATATTTTTGTTCTCAACCTGACAAATTATTAATTATAATTTGTTTAACATTTCTTGCACTTTTGGGAGGATGACCCCCCTCCGGGTCTCAGGGATTTTTTGTATCTTGACATTTCAGCTTTATATTCTAATAGATAATCACTTCCTTTTGGGAAAAAAAATATCAAAGCCATAAAAAACATATATATCTAGTTTACCATTTCATCTAATTTTCCAACACTTCTAACCATATAATAGGTCATTATAACTTACATGTTCCATTAGTCTATATTCTTCGTTATTAGTCATCTTATAGTTGCAGTAGATTGATGAGTGCTATATTTGTTTTCAGCTTTAAAAGTTTATCTATTAATCCTGATGCATGGAAAGATTTTCTCTCGAAGAAACAATTATTAATCACAATTATGTTGATCTTTGCATTTTTACTACTAATAACATCTATCTTATTTTCATTCTCACTTTGCACTGCATGTCAGAAATTTCTATATTGTCGCTTTTATGAATTATATTTTCATTCTGCACAAAAATAACTTGCATGCTGCAGCAAATACTATCCAGTCCAATGGACTTAAGCAAAAATAATACATAAAGTTAGTAAACGAGATACCTCCAAATCTCCACCAAAGTTTGCCTTGTTGTCATACTTAAAGCCCTTGTTGGATCCTTCTGAAACAAGCATTCCAATCACAAATGAGAAAACAGAGGGGACACAATCACTCTTCTATATATAACATCAGTAAATTACAAAGAAGATGAAAGGTAAGATGACTATTCGAGCAAACCTCAATCTGCCTCCATGTTTTTGCAACATCAAGAGGACATGTGGCAGCAGCAGCAAGACTACCAGCTACAAAACCAGCTGCAAAGTTTGCCCCTAATACATTAACAGGATTGCCTTCCTCAACTAATGACAATAATTTCCTTCTAATCTGTCAAAAGACAGGAAATCAGGCTTGCACATATAAGCAAAAAAAAAAGCACAACAATGTGAACCTGGAAGGCTCCGAAAATGACATGATGAAAACCAGCAAAACATACCGGCTCAAGCGTCGACCAACATATAGCAGAAAAGGGAACATCTCGAGCAAGTTGTGCTCCTACACCAGTCCACAAAAGTCGAAACCCTTGTACTGTGTGCAGTTTAAAACAAAAGTTCAAATGAATATAATATGACATGAGAATGATAGTTTACGCTGCTTATAGGAGACAGAAGTCATTATTCTATAAAATAGTTTTGCTGTTCAGTTAGTCTTCAATATGGTGGATAAAGCATTGAAAACATACAATTCTGATGGTTGCCTCCACTCCCAAGAGATGATACAACACCAACTAGCGTTTTCCCAATTCCTGGGGGCTTTGCTCCTGTTCTGACCTCTTTATATGCCTGTAGTAGATACAGACACATGATAAATAAATTGTCGCATGACCTACTGCGTATGCAAAGGTCAGTGCACATGCTTTTCAAACACAACACCCCATACTGATTTCAATCATGAACCCACATAGATGACTCCAAGAATGGGTAGCATGCAACTAGCACTATATCGTTAGTAGCAAGATGCAACTTCTCCCAAGTCATTAAGCAATCACACAGAAGCATCTATTGACAATCAGTTTTGGCACAATTTGCAAATCAATCAGCACTGCTGTATACCACCCAGCTCTCATCCAGAGCAAATGCAAGAACAATACAGATTATTTGAAAATTTACAATATTATCAATAGAATGTGAAATTCATGAGTTTTTTGGAGGCCATTGAACATACAATATTCAGAGTTACCTAGAAAGGGCAAGCATGATAGCATATTATAATGAACATATGGTTTTCAGTTCATTTCCTTTATAATAGAAGTGCCAAAATTGTACTTGCACCTTGGAGCACACCCTTTTTACACCTAGGAACATGTTCTACCACCTTTAAGAACACTACATTATAGAAGTTCATCTAGTCTCTTGTGGGTGTTCATTCGAAATTTCTGAAAGATGGGTCGGATCAAAGAGACATTTATTCTTCCATCTATGTAATATATACAAGCATCTCCAAGACTGGCATAGACGTCTGATGAGCACGCATATTTTTCAGATAGAGGAAGCAATTACCGTCAACATAATGAATAAAAAAACATTATAATGGAACTTAAAGTTTTTTTCTACATTCATAGAAACTCAGGAATGATGTTATCACAATTTTAAAGAAAGCTTGATTTGTACAGAACAAAAAGAACGTAGATGCAGGATCGTTACATGCAACAAACAATTCTACCATATTTTATTATGCAATCTAATCACAAATTATTTTTTAAAAAAAAAGACGACTGAAATTTCTTTCAAATAGGTAAAATTCAAATTCAAAATCGAAAAATTGCCAAATTACAAATATAAGTGACTACACCAAAAGTTGCATCGTTAGTTATAGCATTTTGGAAAAGAAAGCGATTCTTGATTATACAAAGGAAGGTGATTCTATCAGATCTCCTATTTGTTGTGCGGCAAGTGGAAGAGGAAAGAGTGGCGGGATGATTTGTCCCCTATTCAGACATGTAAAAATAGGAACTACGAGAGGCAATGATGTCCTATAGCATTGAGAAGTCAACAACAATCAGTGGCGAGAGAACCAGCAACAACCAACGGCAAGGGAACACCTGTGATTGGGAAGAGAGGGTCCCGTCAACCTCTGTCTGGGTATTGAAGGCAACAATGACAGCGACAAGGACAACATAGTGGTGGCAGGCACCCTGGAGAGAGGGCAGCAGTGATAGACACAGGGAGTGGAGGCCTAGGTGGTTCTAAGTTCATTATTAAGGCAAAGGAAGACTAAAGAGTCGGATTAGATAATCGTCAATGTCTCAGGACATGAAACAATTTTATGAGCTAGAACACGATTTTGACAACATTGCAGAGGAAGATAAGTTGATCGATCTTGGATAATGTCTAAAGCAGAAGAAAGGTATTCAACTTTTAAGTACATTAGAACTAAGTTGAGAAATATTACTTTCTTGCAAGGAACAAAGGGGAGTCCAATGAAGAACTTATGTGGAAGTACTGAACATGGCCAAAAAACCAAGATAAATGGAATGAAAATCGAAGGTATTTGAAATCATTTTGAAACTGTTAACAACACCCAAATAAAAGAGTTCTTTCGACAAAGATAACCTTTGTAACTTGCTAGCATGCAATATCTAAATCATAGAGGAAATCAAAGTCGCTGGATAGCAATTATCTTACTTTATTTTCAGGATTGAATTAAATTTCCATTAAGGCGTTAAGGGAGTGCATAAACAAACGACTTTCTCAATGATAAACACGAGATTCATTACACACAAAAGAAAGTGATACATCAGAAGGCAAAAAATAGAGAAATCAAAAGGCTGAACATTCAAGAATGAACTGGCTTGATTGAGATATTAAGGTCATTGTGCCAAACATAAGAAACAGAGAAAACCATATATAAATACCCTTAGCCACTTTATCTTTAGATTTCATTCCACAAAGAAGCCCCAATAAAAAAACTCACACACCCTCTTAAAAAAATAAAAGCTTCCATCTAAGCATATCTAAATTTGAAAAGCAACAAAGCTCGAAATTGAGCATATGATGAAAAACAGTGTTCAGACTGTTTTATAACCATAAACCTGTGCCATTTATTGACGTCTGGAACAACATATTTGTCATGAAAAATAGTCTACATGCGGGGATAGCACAATATATTGGTAGAAAATGAGACAAAGGCCAAAGATGCCAAATAAAATTACAATATAGTAGAATACATGAAATCATGATAACATGTTGATAAATATAAAATGGCTGTACAACAACTAGGTTACCTGCATTCGTGTTTTTGCCAGCTCAAGAGGAGAACAAGAAATGCATGCCAATGACCGTGCAACTCCGCCTGCTACTAATGGAGCATAAGGGGTCAAGCTTGGAGCGTTGAAAGCAGTGAACTCCTCGAGATAATTCCTGAATATATCATAACACGGCAAATATATTCCTACCTGTGAACAAATTAAAAAATACATCAGAAGTTGGAACCTGGAAAACAAGCTGCAAATGAAGTATTATAAACCAAGCACTGGAAAAAAGGAATATAAAATTCACTCATATAATTTTTCCAACTTCTTTTCTGCCAGATCTTAAGGGAAAATCAACAAGAAAAAAATCCTCACTGTGCCCATGCTCAAGAGACATGTGGGATTCATAATAAGCAAATAAGTTGTTGTCTTCTACTTTCTGCAGGTCGTCTTGTGAGTGAAACTTTAATATAAGATGCATCTCAATATTGTTTTAGAAATATGTTTCTTTATTTTTCTCATATTCTCATCATTGACTACGATAACATTTTAATACTTTTCTGTTGATTTGTTTTTATTGCTGATCTCCAATTTGATACAATTCCTAGTCCAACTAGGATGACATCGGTTGCTGGAACATGGGTCCTTTAACTGTTGTACTACTTGATAAAATACTCACTTTCAACATTTCTTTCACGTCATAGGTGAATTGCGCTCTATGGAAAATGAAGCCATGGATTAGAACCTATGCATTCCATTTACATACAGCATTTGGTTTACAAATTTTCTAAGAGTATTTTGTCCCCCAAATTAGAGAAGCCTTACATAGTTGGGTATGTCATATACATAAGTACTGTTTTCTTAAAGACACTCCATCTTTTCTCATATGCAATGAAGTCGCCAGATCAAGATAAGCAAGGTTGCCAAACTCGTAAATCAGAGTCAACAAGGAAAGGCCAGGTGAACACGTAAAGCATGGGATCGTGGCACGACACACCTGATTCTACCAAGTTTACTTTTTTAAACATGTATATATTCATTTGTAGAAAAAATATAAATATTGAAAAAGCACAAGTACAGGAGGCTACCACTTGCACATTCAATGATGGAATGCATGTTCATTAAGTAACTAATGTTCTAAAATCTAATAACTAATAAGGTAAAGTACCCTAAAAGTGAATTGATACAACTGAGAAGAGTGATAGTAATAAGCTACACAGAGAATCTCAATATTGGAAAGTAGCAAAGAGGGTGAGGAGCAGAAGAGGATGGACTCCTGTCTGCTGCTCCTCTTCTACTCGCGAGCAAGAGGACGCCTAAAGATGGCGACCTCTTCTGCTTGCAGAAGAGAGGAGTCCATCCTGTTCTGCCACCAGCAGAAGAGGATTCCCTCCTCCAGCTTCTCTTTTGCTCGAGCAGAAGATGACGCCCGAAGACGGCAACCTCTTCTGGTCGCAGTGGAAGAGGAGCTTCTCTCTTTTGCTCGTGAGCAGAAGGGGACACCCGAAGACGGCAACCTCTTCTGCTCGCAGCGGAAGAGGAGCTCTAGTGCTGCTAGCGGATGACGCTTGAAGACTGTGACCTTTTCTGCTCGCAGCAGAAGATAACCTCCTCTTCTGCTTGCGAGCAGAAGTGATCGAGAGAGAGAAAGGGGAGAGAGGACCAAGAGGCAGCAATGAGCAGCAGCGACAACAGCGACGATGCAGGGCGACAGGAACAATAGCTCACAAACACAGTGGAGAAACCCATTTTTTGGGTTTGTGAAAAACTGTTTTTTTACCCTAGCATGTGGGACCCACCAGATAAAAAAAATAAAAAAGACCCTTCAGCTGGACACGAGGACATGCCATGCCTAGCGAAGTCAGCACGCAATTCTGACGGATGCTGGCTCAAAACGAGCCTGCATGCGAGTTAATTCATTTTTCTGAGGTAAGATCGCAAAATCGTCTGATTCTATGAGTTAACTCGCAATTTTGACAACCTTGAAAATAAGGCACTGAGACAAAATATACACCGATCAAAGAGCTATACAATTGTCCTTGCAAAAAACTAAAAAGATATCATACTGCACCATAATGGAGAATAGACTACAAGAACATCACAAAGAGGAAAGGCCAAAAAAAGAACTCACAGTTGGTACAGCAAGGGCTAGTCCAGCATTCGTGCCTCTCCACAATCTAGTGAAGCCTTCCTGAAGTTTAACAGTTACATAAATGAAAATAGAAATTTTGAGTGCTGTCTTGTGCAGTTTATTTCAACAGCAGTCACAAATTAGATTTAATGCATACGAAATGAATTGCATTTACCTGTCTGACAACTTTAATGAAAACATCGAATGTTCCTTTATACTCAAAACAATCAGGAGGGCAAACAAGTTCACTACCAAGTATTCCTGCACGTCCGCATGATGGAGAACACCTCAAATTGGAAAGCATCTGGAAAGCATTATTGACATTCAGCTAGTGACCAGAACAATATGGTTGAAATGAAACTGATGCATTAGTTTAACTAACTTAAGGAGAAATCAAGCCTTTCTGTGGAGAGAGAGAGAGTGAGAGAAGTTAAGAAACAATAATTTAAAAAGATAAAATTGTATCCACGATCCTCTTTCCATAACCAATGATAGTTCAGAAAACTATATGAAAATCCTTTGTTTTAGTTTCTCATTAAAGCTAAACATAGAATGCTGGGGCGCCACAACTTGGGTAACAAGCAATACCATCCTCCAATTCTTCCTTAACAAATAACAGGACATGAAGATAGAAAGGTGTCATACTGTATCTGAACAGAATGATGCCATATGTCTTCCATACTGATGCTGTGGCACAGATTGATGATACGGAACCCCTGCTGCCTGCGCCTGCAGCCGTGTCTGAAAAGCATGTGAAAACATTTGACAACCATCAAAATCCGATCAAAAAACAACACAAGAGAAAATAAACTCCCAAATATCATAGCTAACTGTACATTTTCAACTAACAAACCAAAAAAATAATCTTAAAAGAATACATCTTTTCTATAGATGATGCTCTGAAATCAGCTAGCACAAAAATTCCTAAAATTTTTTGAGAAAAAAATTCCAATATTTCTGGTGATCTCGCCTTGCAAAATTAATAAACTCAATGATGACCTCCTTCAAATGATACCTGGAAACCTGAAAAAAAAACAGAACATTTTATCGATCACCTTTGCGACGTCCAGAGGATTCACGAGGATCGCGGAGAGGACGGCGGCGCCCCCGGCAGAAAGAGACCGCTCGGCGAACCCCATCTGGGCGTCGGCGGAGTTCGATCGGCCGCGGTTCGCGGAAGCGGCGGAGGGCGGTGGCGAGGAGGAGGAGGAGGATGAGGAGTCGGAGGCGCCGACGCCGTCGAAGTCGACCCTGGAGGCCGCGGTCATGAGGGCCGGCAGGCCGTGCCGCGAAGGAGAACCGGACATCTGGGGGGGAGATCGGCGTCCGATAAAACCCTAGAAGAAAACGGAAGAAGCGATCGAGAAAAAAATATAGAGACAGAGAGAAAGAGAGAGGCCGAGAGAATAAAATGGAAATAAATCAAATCGATGAGGAAATATTTTTATGGTAGCTGGTAAATCAATTAAATGTTGGAGGAAAAAAAAAAGGAAATAAGAACGAGGAGGAGAAGGTGGAGGTGGAGGTGGACGTGGAGGGGAGAGACGACTGCGGCTCGACCACTCCTTTGTTTGAGGAAAAGAAATAAAGGCAGAGGAGGAGGAGGAGGAGGAGGAGGAGGAGGTCTGCAGCCCTGCACAAGACATAACAAGAAATTATATAAAGAAGAAAAGTAATGGGAGAGTACCTACGGCTTTCTAGAAGAAGGGCGCGCTAAATCCCCTGCCGTAGGTTAGCGGAGCTGACCGCCTGCCCATACATCAAAAATTAGCGTATGGTTCAACCTCAAATATGTCAAAACTAACATAGTTTTTATTACTGTAAAAAATAATATAATCATCATGTCTTGAATTCTTTTTATTCTAAAATATTAGAGATTATTACTCTCAATTGATTTATATTGTTCTGATCGAAAATTTCATTACGATGAGAATAAGATTTTTAACAAAAACTTTTTATATTTGAAATTTTTAAATTTGAGATCTTGATATGTATTAACTTCTTTGAAATCACAAGTTTGAAATATTTTTTTTCTTAAATTTACATAGTGCATTAGAGATGGATTTGTCATTTGAATTAATTAGTATATTCGATCACGATTCTTATTGATTAAGATAAATTAATTGTGTCTTTTTTTTTATTTAAGTATGAATGATTCAAAGGAATTAAGTCAAATTTATGTAAAAAAAAATATGATGACATATTTTATACTCGTATAAAGATGATAACATACTAATATTATTATTGATATTTTAAATAGCTCTCAAGTTTGAGGTTTCAGTTCCTGTGGTTCAAGACGATAGACATTTCCGAACATTTTAGTGACAATAAAATAATAATAATAATAATAATATGTACATATTATTTTGTATTTTTTTTTAATTTATGTGATTATGTATTTTATGTTATTAAAAAAGAAAAATGAATCGTCTCGTTTTTCTATTGATCCGATCAAGATCAGGATGTCCTAGTACCATTATCAATTAAGTCAAGATAAAAAAAAAGTTTTATTAATCTCTCTTAGATGTAAATTAGATATCATACCATCAATAGTTATTTAAATTAGGGCACAATAATAAGAGTAACATTTTTTTTAATGTTTGGAATCTTCATAGAAATTACTCCTACGAGAGATTTTAGAAGATTTTTTTATAAAAATAATTCTTCATTTAATAATATTATATTAAATTACTCGGACTACTTGTTCATTTATTTAAAAATTATTTGTGAAGTGAAAGCTGACAATCCAAATTACGGCAACCTATTATCCTTTTTTTCACGTTTGTCTCCTAAAATTTTATTAAAATCTGATAAAAATAACTAAATAAATAATAATATTTTTATTTTATTAATAGTATAGTAATTATTAATCTCTATGATAATAATTTTCAATTTCATCATTATCATTAAATAGATTATTATTATTATTTCTGTTAATTTTGATACCAGTATGATTAATTAATTATGATGGATTATTCGTGAGTTACAAATAATAAATAATTTATTAATAATTGTAACATAATAATAATTTAGAATAATAATTATTAATCTATTATTATCATTTTGACAAACTAATATACTACTTATTTTATATATTTATTTATTTAGTACAAATTTTATAAATTTTGAATATATGTTTGTGATTCAAGTTAATAAAATTCAAATCAAATTTTATATAAATTTACGTATTTAATAATTTTATTTAAGAATATTTTGATAAAAAAATATACATTACTTATTAATATTTTTTCATATAATAACTAAGACAATAAATATTATCACACGCATTGTCTATATATATTAAACGAAGTAATATATATTGTTAATAATTTAATAAATAATAATTAAGTATTTTAAATTGTCAGATAATATCAAATGATAATGCAATGAAATACAACACTTAAAAAATCTATGTGAATAAAAATGAGGAAAAAAACTCCGTATGAAATAGTCTAAGAGCGGATGGTATTTTTTTTCCTCTATCATATATCTTGTTCCCTTTCTTTTTAATTTGTCTAACGAATTAATATTCTTAAATAAGTATTTTAAGAATATTTATATTTCGTTATTAATAAGTAAAAAAACTAGTTTATAATAACTAAATACTAAAAATAAGAATTTCAAAATTAATAGTATTATATATTAGTACAACAGATTAGTTATATTTGAAGATTATGTGCAATGTGAAGAGGACGTGGGTCTACCGCGAAATTTGATAATTAGATCAGTCTTATTCCAATAAATTAATATCAAAATTACATTGAATTGATGAATTCGATGATTTTTTTTCACTATTTTTTTTCTTTTTTACTTTTATGCTATTGAGTTTTTTTACTTTATTTTTCTATTTTATTTAAAATTTATTTTTCTCTCTCCTTAGCTTATGCTTTATTTTCTTGTTTTCTTTAATTCAAATTTCAATATTAACATTTAATTTTAAAGGTTAAATTTTATTTTTTTATTTTTTATTTAATGACATAAATGAGAAATAATTATTTATGTAAGTTTAAGAAATATTTAATTAGTATATATACAATTAAAATTATTTTATTTATTAAAGTTTTACAAGAATTTGTTATGTTAAAAACTATTTTTATTTATATTAATAAATTTATTTTAACAAATAATTTATTTGTTGTTTTCGTATAGTTCATCTGAACATTTGTGAAATTTAATATTTTTATTTTTTTTAAACTAATATATATTAACTATTGGAAAATCAAAATATATTGAAATATAAAACATTATTGGGTTATCATTAAACGAAACATATCTTTTTATGAAATATTTCACTTACAATTTTATATTTTTGATAGTCCCTAGAGTCAGACTATTAATATCTAATTAATTTAGTGTGAGAATAAAAAGCAAAATAATATATTTTTCTTATCAACTTAGTAATTTAAGAATTAAATCTGATATTAATAACTTTTATCTGTAATTTTAAATATTTTATAGACCTGAATGAATGAGTGCCTTGAAGGTAAGTTGGTCATGATAATTATTGCAAAATAATATTAGCAGAAATTTTGAATCATTAATTTTTTAAAATAAATTGCAATTGTTAAATGGTGTTATATTATGGTTTGATAAAGCAATTATCAACAAAACGTATATGGACATTAAAATCTCCACGTCGCATAACCCAAACGTATGAATTCTTTCACATTCTCAAAGTGCCGTAATGCATTGGTCAACCAACTAGACCTAAATGAGCGAAAATATGATATATCAACCAAATCCAACATACACGTTAATTATTTCCAATTTATTAGACCAAACGAAAAAAAATGCGAAGACTAAGAAAAATTTCGAAGAGCTAAATTGTATCATTATGGAACAAACTTAATACAAAAATAACAACCGAATTATTTAGAGCGTCTGACTTAGGCATATTATGTTCTTCGTGGTCCAGCAATGAATTAATTAATTCGGGCCAGGAAAACTATATCAAGCTACTTGTCAATTTTCTAATTCAAAAAAGTTGTTATGTTGATTAACGACATCACATTTCAATAAAAATATCGGACTTGGACTTTTCTTTTCTCACAAGAAATAGAAGACAAAGTGTACTTTGCCATCGATATCAAAAGGCTTTTAGATCTACTAGGCATGCGATCGTGGAATGATTAAGTGACCGTGGGTTCAGGTTGAAATTAAGAATGGATATCTTTGTTTTATCATTTACAGTTAGTAATATTTGGGATATTAAAATTAGAGATTAAATAGTTTAAATTCACTATTTTACCTTTTTTTTTCAAACTCACTCACAATTCTATATGCGTCCACATGAATACCAAATAACAATTTACAAAATTTAAGTTTTTTTTTATTCGATATTTTTGGGGGCGTTTAAACATGATATTAAAAAATTCAATGATGTCTTAATAATATGTAGTTCAATTAAGCGACATGTTATACAGGGACAGACCCAGGATAGATAGCTAACTCGCTCGAAGGAAGGAATGTCGCTGAGTGGATCCTAAGCCGAGGGGAAGTCACTTATAAATAATGAACATGAAAATTAAATCTTATAATTAAAGCTCTTAAAAATTAAATTATGATTTACATAAATATCAAAGTAACATTGTTGTCATACAATATTTAAAAAATAGAACGTCGTTCTTTCAAATCACGAAAATCAGCTACAAGTGAATCCATAGTAAATTCCTCAGCAATTTCCTTTTCAATATAAATTAGCAAATAATCTGATAAGAAATTGTCTTCAATCTTATTTCGAAGTTTACTTTTAACTATGTTCATCGCCGAAAAAGATCTCTCTTTAGTAGTTGTAGAGATTGGGAGAGTAAGAATAAGAGTAACTACTCTATATACCAGAGGATAGACATCACATTTTTTTTTGTTTTCACCATCCATTGACATAAATCTGATATAGTTGATAGCTTCTCAAAATCAGCAAGTTATCTAATATGGTCAAAATGCTCAAATTGCATCCTTAATTGCATCATCTCGTGCTCAGCAAAATTTGAAAGATAGAATTTGTGTACCAATTGACAAATATCATCGATTTTTAATATTGAGTGCATCGCTTTTGGATCTAATGATGAACTAAGAGTGAGTAGTTCCATAGTATGATAATTGAACTTATTGTTCAATTCTTGTAATTGAGATTCTATCACTGCATTGAAAATAGCGATTTTATAATGATGTTCAATGGTAATATCATTTTGATGATGACGAACTCTCCATCTTCTTGCAACATACAATGTCGTTAAATCTGAAAAAGGAATATTAACTGATTCACAAAAAAATTTTCACCACTTTAATCAGATCATCCCATCCTTCATCTCTTAGTTCTTGAATGAGTCTTTTAGTAGATGAAACAAGATGCACCGCGTTCAAAATATCTTGATATTGATTTTGTAAAGTTTGACATAATAAATTTATAATCTCAAGAATTTTTTTCATGAGAGGTAAGATAAAGACAAATTCAAATGATGTCAATGACTTATATGTTGCATCTGCCTCTGCACGTTGAGTTGAAGTAGTCTCATCATCGATTATATTTATCAAAATTTCACATGTGGCATTAAACATTTAAATCAAGTTAGACACAAATTTTAAATGTGAACTTCATCGAGTGTCTCTAGGTTTTTGTAAAGTACAAGTTTAATTAAGTTCTTTTCCACTATGAAGCTCATCCACAGAAAGAAAATAAGAATATTTGCAGCATGAGCAGTTTTCAATTGATAATTACGCTTACACGAGGCACTAACAATAGAGCTCAACTTAGTGAAGAATTGATGGATGATTATGACATCTTTTGAAGCTACAACTAATGTTAATTGTAAATGATGTGTCATGCAATGAACATAATAAGCATAAAGAGCATATGCTTAATATTAAAGTTTGCAATCCATTCCGCTCTCCTCTCATATTACTTGCACCTTCATAACTTTGTCATCTGATATTTTGAACATCAAGATTATATTGTGATAGAACAAAAATTATTCCATCATTTAATGCTGAGTGACTGTATATTTTACATGAATAAGTCCAAAAAAATGTTTTTTCACACATTCACTTTTGTCAACAAATCTCAATACAATAGACATATATTATTTTTTAAATTCGTCTCGAGCTTCTTCAACTATGATACAAAATTTTGCATCATTAATTTCTTCTCGAATATTTTTTTTCACTTTCATTGAAAGAACTTGCAAAATTTATTTCTAAATTTTTGGTGAAGTATATGAAGAATTTTGTGGTGCTTTGTCTAAAACTTTTGCTAATTCACCATTATAAGATGTTATCAAAGTAAGTAATTGACGAAAATTTTCTAACCTTTTTGATGTCTTAGTTTCGTCATCGTCTCTAAAAGCACATCTTTGAAATGCTAGTCATTTAGCTACATCAATTGAAGTTTTTAATCAAATATTATTTTCAAAAACTTGTTCAGATGTAAAACGCTCAAACTTATTTTGAATACGTGAAGATTGATTTATGAGATCATCCCAAGCTTTTTCAACATTCCTATGAAAAGAAGTAGGATCTTTCCTAATATGTGCTAAAAAAACACAATTATTGTCATCTCTCACTTTTTTTTTCAATTTTGACATTCATCTACGGTAAATGCATTAGAGCCAGAAGGACCATTTTGCTTGTAAAATAAATAGCATGGAAGAAAAGAGTTGCATCTTTAGTCGGTGAATACTCTAATCATGATGGAAATAATGTAAACAATGAAGATTGAAACTTTCTTTTATGTTTTTCTCCAAATTTTGGATATTCTGAAAGGATGGATTGAAATGGACCATATTCAAATTTCATCTCGCATATTAACAGAATATTTTCATATTTATTGTCGTAGACCCGGATCACGTTCTAATAAATTGACATCAAAAGTTTTATTGATTGTAGTTCTTCGGGACTTAGTAGGATTATTATCATCAACATCTGCATTTAACTATTCTATGGAATTTGATGATTCAACATTATTTCTTTTGAAAAAAGCATCTATTGTAGAATTTTTTCATCTATACGAAAAAAAGTGTGATTAAATAAAATATTTGAAAAAAAATTCAAATTAATAGACCATTCATACCTTAAATATTATAATGGACGAGTATCATGAGTTGGACAAATATTTATTTTCTAGTAAGACGCCTCAAAGCAATTCGATGTCATTTATCATATTGCATAATTTGATCTTAAATTAAAAATTTTAGGAGCAAGGCCAACAAGTAATCTAGAAAAAGTTTGATCTAACAACATACCTTTGTTCGTTCAGGTAATTTCCTTGCCTATGGAGCCGCAACCATGAAGAGATAATTTTTTTAAAATCCCTAAGAGAGATGAAAGATAATTAAGAATTACCTTTATTATATATGTTGCTCATTCTTGTGTTGTAATTTATAGCTTAAATATTAGTTGTCCATCTCAGCTAACGATCAAGTAATTAATGATCTTAGATGAGAAAAAAAAAACACATACAAATATGGCCATAAATGAGAAAAAAAGGGCGGCCAAGTCGATGAGGCGAAAAGGCGGTGAATAAAATGTCTATTAATTTGTTTTCATAATTTCTATAATTGTATGTATCTTGGAATTAAAAAAATAGCTTTTATTTTGGTAAATAAAAGAGATCAATCTGTCTAAAAGAATGTGTGATCTATATTTGTGAAGAAAATTTTATTATTTTAAAGAGAGATTGCTTGAATAGAATGATTCTAAGAAAATCCTAAAAAAATATAAATAATGAGAAGAAGAAAAAATAGAATCCGCAAATAAGATTAATAAAGAAGAAGAAAAAATAAAAGTAAAGGAAAAAATGTATACCTCTGCCACTTTGCTTTAGATCTCTTATGAAAGCCCATAACTCCAAAGTTCTTATTTTAATTTTCTGACCTAAGGAGTAAAAACATATTATTATATTAAATTTAAAAAAATATGATAGAGATCATAATTATAATATAATTACATTATTTTTGCTCATAATCTCCTCTAGCCAAAGGAATAAAAGGAGATTATTAGATTAATTTTTTAAAAGATGAGAAGAGATCATAATTATAATAGATTTTAAATTATAATTAGTTTTTTTTCATAATTTCATCTTCTTTACAAGCATATTCATCCTTCGTTTTTTATTATAGAAATTAGAAAAAGAACACAACATCATCATTCTTCAAAATAAGTATAATGTGTGTTTTAAGAAAAATGAAAACATCAAAATAAATCTATTTTTTTTCTTCAATAGAGTCAAGAAAGAAACAATAGACTTATTACCTTTAACAGTCGACACCTTTAACAGTCGACACCTTTAACAGCCGAACACCTCTTAGATTTTTTTTCTTTTTCTAAAGTTAGGTTTTAATATGGACCTTTTTATATAAGCATGGAAACTTGGGTTGGGTTGTGCATGCAAGAAACCAAGTTATTAACTAAACCTTTAGGGTGGCCGACTGTGGAGAGGGGGGGTGTGCATAAATTATTTTTATATATTAAAATATTGTAAATATTATATACTATTATAAAATATTAAAAAATGGGCGTGACCCCTCAATATATACGTCCGTTCATTCTTGATCTTTCGTATGTTTCATAATAAAACACTCATATGCTTAATTATTAATTTTTAAATATATAATTCAAATTAAAATAATTTAAAATTATATTTTATTCTATATTAATTATGTGATTATAAATTGTTTTAATATTAATTATAGATTTAAAAATAATCATAGTGTTTCACCGTTCACCTTCATTTAATTTATATATATATATTACTTTAACTTTAAAATGTATAATTATGATTTATACTTTATAGTGGTCGTCAGTAGCGAAATCAATTAAGGGGCAGAATGACGAGCTGCTCCTCTCCTTTTCTAAAGCCCACATTTTTCTCCTCACCTGCTGCTGCTCGCACTTGTGCCGCCCATCGAACCCTCAGTTTTCCCGTCACACTACCAGCGACCGGGAAGAGCAAGCACATCGTCATCTCCATCTCTTGTTCGGCGATGGACGTCGGCGTCGGCG